>MJUU01056885.1:14717-26607 GCA_002080025.1 Modiolus philippinarum | reverse complement strand
GGGGGTTTGTCTTGTATATTGAAAATGATAGAAAATAGAGGTTAAGTTAACATTGCTAATATGGTCAGCATAATAAGATCTACATGTCCTGCAATTTTGAAGAAAATCTTACGACCCATATAGGAGTTATAGCCCCCTTTTTCTTCGAATTTCCACGATTTTGTTAAGTTTTTACTTTTATTTCAAAAACTATTTGAGATAGAGGTTAAGTTTGAATTGCAAAAGTGTTAAGCTTATCAGGACTACAATTTCTACACATTTCCTCCAGGATCGCATCTCATCCAAGATGGCCACCGGCGGGGAACATAGTTTAACATTTTCCTAGATTGACTCACTCACCATGTGACGGTTTGCTGTTAACAGAGCAGGACATGCTTACCCTTTCGGGGAACCTGGTGTCACTCTCGGTTTCACTGGAGTTCACACTGTGAGTGCCTTTGTTTTCAATGTTGTGATTTCTATTTCTGTGCTTTGTATCTGTCTAAGGTCATTGTTTTCTGTGTCTACCGTCATTGTTTTCTGTGTTCTCGTTTCAGCCATGTCTTTGGACTTCGAATTTTGTAAATTCCACTCCATTGTTCCTTCGGTATTCTACTGCCGTTGTTTTTAACATAAGTACCCTATGGGAAATGCATTCAAAGATCTTTTCTTCTGAATCAACTGAGCCATTAGGAACCAAACTTGGTCACAATAGTCCATTGGTGATACCCTTCAAAGTTTGTGTTTTTTATGTGCGTACCTCATCCAAGATTGCCGGCAGCGAGCCACATAGTTTAACATGAGGGACCGACCATTTAACCTGAAAGGGGGGGAGGGTTTATGGTTTTTTCTGGACAGAAAATTTTTTTCGCGCTTTGCGCGAAACAAATTATTTATTTTTTGCACGCGTATCAACAAATTTCTTTTTTCAAGATTAACATTATTTTTGGGGGCAGAAAGCCTCATTCAGAAAATTGTTTTCATCATTTTGGCAGCCAAAATATTTTTTTTCACATAAAATCAGACCCAAAATATTTTTTTAGAAAAAAAACCATAGCCCCCCCCCCCCCTTCAAGTTAAATAATTCGAACCAAACATGGTCACAAAATGAAAAAGAAAGGAAATGGGGTAAATGTCAAGGAGACAATATCCCATATCCAGTTAAAACGACCCAAAACAAAGTATCTAGGGGTCACCGCACGGTCTTCAACACCTTGAGGGACCTCAATAGTCCATTTGATTTCCCCTTCAAAGTTTGTGATTTTTATATTCGTACCTCACATAAGATGGCCGCCAGGGTGAGGGGATAGTTTAACATAGTGACCCTATGGAAATGCATTCAAAGATCTTCTTCTCTAAAACAACTTGAGCCAATCGAAACCAAACTTGGTCACAATAGACCTTGGATGTTTTCCTGCAAAGTTTGTGACTTTTATGTTTATACCTCATCCAAGATGGCAACAATATTTGAATATCCTCTCAGAAACTTTTTACATCTGATGAACTTGTGTATAGTATGCACAATAATTGATGGTTTCTTTAGTCACCAGTTAATAGATACAGGCTCATATGAGCCTATAGTTGCAATTCCTATTGCCTTGGTTTTATATTTGTGTGTGTAAACACTGATATTCTTTGATTTTTGTGTGTATATTCGTTTACAACTACTGAATCAAACAGTTGACATACCTATAATTGTACAAAATGCATTTTTATTTTCAATACTCATAATAAGTTAAATTGATTACACGTATTGGTCTTCGACCCCCGATTTTAAGTTTTATAGATTATTTTGAAATATGTTTGGAATTTCCACCCATAAACCAGTATGTAGATAATTAGGATAATAACAAAATTACCGAACACAATGGTCAAGAGCAGAAGTCCAAAAAGCAAAAACACAAAACAGGTGGAAAACCAACTGAAAAATTGTGGACCGCAATGGTCCAGACTTGATAAAGGCATTTTAAAAGAACTGGTGGTTTAAACCGGTTGTAATCTCTCCTTCCGTTGCGGTAGTGTCCAAAAGTACCTCAACAGCAATAATATTATTACTAATAATAAACCGTATGTGTGGTTCCTTTTCGACCTTCATCTTTAAGAATTATAGATCATCTTCATAATGTTTGGCATATCAATCTTAACCATATATCATTTTAGTATTAAATCCTCTGTTGCAGTTCGGCATGTTGCAAGTTCAATTTTTTACATATATGATACTAACTGCCAAAAAAAAAATTGCTAATCCATTTTTTATTCTTTTTAAAGGCAACCAGAAACCAGTTGTAAATGTTGTACCTACAGTTAATACGGTTCCAGCCGGTATCACTGTAACTATCCGTTGTATAATTCAAAGTTCAACGCCCTTTAATGCTACATGGCGTCGTGCTACAGGTGGTATCCTTCCCTTTAATTCAAGGGTTACTCCTCAGTATTCTTTGATGATATGGAATGTGCAGTCAAATGACGGCGGTAGATATATGTGTACAGCGATTAATGAACAAGGCAGCACAAGCCAATATGCCTATCTCAATGTTTTGAGTAAGTTGCTTCAAATTTTAAGATATGCTGAAAGTTTGAAACTTGAACTTCTGATGATATTATTATGATCATTTAATATTTTTTTTTAATATAGCAATCCTTATGTTTGCATTAAATGCCATATTAGTTTTGATCATTCATTTTTGAGTGCACCGTCGTTGTTTATAACCAAGCATTATAATTGGAGATTAAAGGTGGTTTGGGTGTCGAAAACTGCGCATCCGTCTTCCGCATGTGATGAATATTGGAATTTAACATTTAAATGTTGTATATTGATTTTGAATGAAATAAGCAACATTTATGCAACGAATATGCAAAATTTCTCACTTTTGAAAAACTCTTATTTTCTTAAATATGTAAATTTGGGTTCTGCATATGCACATTTCGACAACTTATGTCTCTTCAGTGTAGATCAAATCAAAACATTTAGAAATCCAAAAACCGAAATATGTAAAAGCTGAGAGTGAACAAATTACCAGTAGGATCTAAAAAGGAACGCCAAAATCTGCTAAGGACAGAGCTATGCAAGATGGAAATACTCGTGAACTTTTACAATTTTTTCTTAAATTTAGATTTGAATGTTTTCAAATAAAATCGGTTTTCGGTCAGTACCGAATTACTAGTTACTGGGTTGGTGAATACCCTCGGAGACTAACAGTCCACCAGCAGTGACATCGGCCCAGTGGTAATTAATAACAAAATACCGAAGTTAAGTTAAATTTAGGTTTTGCATATGCGCATTTCGAGCCTTGAGGGGAGATAATTCTAAAAAAAAATTATAAAGACAAAATCACATTTTCATGATTTTTCAAAAATATGATCGGTGACCTAATTTTTTTATTCCATATTTCAGGAGTTATTTCTTAAACACAATATATACTACTTTTTCACCAAAATCTAGGGTTTTATTCATACGAAAAATTATAAAATAGTCTTTCCTCCAAATATAGACTATATAAAAAGGCTCAAATTCTTGCTGTTTTCGGAGGCTTCTCACCGAAAAACGAGTTGAGTGACCAATTTGTTTCATACTAAAATTTTGAAGCGCATTTATTAAACTTTCAATCACAAAAAACAAGAAAAATCAATTGTTTTGTTTTTAGTCCCCCGAACAACCTTAATTTAAAAACAAGTTGAATACAGAAAATAACGAATGCTTTTAATGAACATTGATAACTGTGCAAAAACTAATAACGATTTGTCCAACACCATAAAAGTTAAGTAATAGGGACAATAACTACCAACGCACATTTACTGTAATAAGCTTTGCAATGTAGAAAGTTTTTTGGACTCGGCAATAGATGACAGCGGATGTAAGAACACTTTGCCAGTTAATTTTATGTATGTCCTGCATCCACCTCTCTCTCATGTTTTTAGCTCACCTGACCCAAAGGGTCAGTGTGAGCTATTCTCATCACTTGGCGTCCGTCGTCCGGCGTCCGTCCGTTAATTTTTCACATTTTCATCTTCTCCTCTGAAACCACTGAAGCCATTTCAACCAAACTTTACAGGAATGATGTATGGAAGGTCCTTTACAAAGATTGCTCATTTCGTTCCGATCCGATAAAAGACATGGCCGCCAGCGCCGAACTTAGGTTTAACATAGAACCCTATGGGAAAATTCACATTTTCATCAACTCCTCTGAAACTGCTGAAGCAATTTCAATAAAACTTTACAGGATTGATGCACTGATGGTCCTTTACAAATATTGCTCATTTTATTCCAATTCGACAAAAAATATGGCCGCCAGCACGGAACTTAGTTTAACATTGGCCCAATGGGAAATTTACATTTTCATCTTCTCCTCTGAAACCATTGAAGCGAATTCAACCAAACTTTACAGGAATGATGTATGGAAGGTCCCTTACAAAGATTGCTCATTTTGTTCTGATCTGATAAAAAACATGGCCGCCAGCATTAAACTTAGGTTTAACATAGGATCCTATGGAAAAATGCACATTTTCAGTAACTCCTCTGATACTGCTGAAGCAAATTCAACCGACATTGACAGGAATGATGTATGGAAGGTCCTTAACAAAGATTGCTCATTTTATTCTGATTCGACAAAAAACATGGCCGCCAGCATGGAACATAGTTTAACCTTGACCGTATTGGAAATTCACATTTTCATCTTCTCTGAAACCGCTGAAGAAAATTCAACGAAACTTTACAGGAATGATGTATGGAAGGTCCTTTATCAAGATTGCTCATTTCGTTCCGATAAAAAACATGGCAGCCAGTGCAGAACTAGGGTTTAACATAGGACCCTATTGGAAAAACATCATTTTCAACATCTCTGAAACTATTGAAGCAAATTTAAGCAAATTACAGAAATGATGTATGGAAGGTCCTTTACAAAGATTTTTAATTTTGTTGTGATCCGACAAAGAAAAAAGCTCCCAGCATCGAACTTGATTAAGAATGGTACCCATAATTTAAAACCTTTTTTACATTACAAGCCCTTAAATATTGAAGCAAATCCAGTCAAACTAAGATTGCTTATATTGTTTTGACCTGACAAAAAACAAGACTGCCAGCAGAGAACATATTTTAACATAGGATCCTTTGGGATGAACATCACTTTCATCACCTGCTGTAAGCATTTTGTCAGGTGAGCGATTCAGGCTCAGTATCTGAGCCTCTAGTTTTTTGGGGTTTTTTTTGCATCTCTTCAAAGGACCTTTCAAATGAAGAAAAAAAACCAAAAAACTTCCCATAGTGAATTTAAAACTACAACGATGTCAAAAACATGTTGCAGTACAAAGTTACAAACGCAGTACACCGCTTCACATAAAAATTTGCCTTTACCGATTTCTTTATTTACCAGATGTACTAAATGATGCCTCGAATTGACAAAGACTTCTAAAGCAGTCATTATTGACAACCCAATCATCAAAATTGACACCTTTGAAAAAAATAAGGAAACAAAATTTATTAAAAGGTATTAACTTTTTTTCATTTAAATGTCTCTAAAAGGCCTTTTCCATAGATTTATAGCGCAAGTTTGATATTGCAAGCGATTTAAAAAAGGTTTCCATTTTAAAACAATCTGATAAAATAACTTGTGACAGTAGCAAAATGTAATATATTTTTAACATTTATGTTCACAGACGACAATGGGGATTTCGATCAACGAAACACAATGGTAAAAAATATAACAGTTTACGCTGGTGAAAGAGTAGATCTGGAATGCAAAACCACCAAAGGTACGCAGACGTGTTTTTATAATTTCAATTATGGGTAGATTATGGCCGTTTTATTTAGCAAAGATATAACTACAATTTCAAGCGCAAGAAAAAAGTTAAAACCTATGAAATTTTATGGTAAACTGACAAAAGTTATATTTGGTTGCTCACAGAAAATTTCTATTAGCTATTCCTAAACATCGGCAAAACATTTTACGAGAAGAAACTTCATACAAAACCAAAGTTAATATAAAACAAACATACAACCTTAAATTAATGTTTAAAAATAAATTTAAAAACTAGTAATGCAGAAATTTATTTGATGTCATTTACTACTAAAGAAATCCCGCTTGGATTTCAGATGTGGGACAACCTCTTTAAAAAGTGTCTTGACAAAAAATTGGAAAATACTTTGAATTTCATATTTTACTCCATAGATAATAACAAAATGTTCAAATGGAAACTTCTTTATTTTATACTACCCTGCAAAGACCTTTTGTTTAAATGGAAAATAAAAACAGATAATTCATGTAATCTCTGCAAACTAAAGGAAGGTTACAACCATTTTTTCATCACTTGTAAATTCAATGAGGACTTTTGGATAAAAATTAAAAAAAACTTCTATTATATTTGAAAATAGATAGTCATGTAATAAAACTTTGTAGTAGGTTACAAAATACAGGAATCTTCTTATTATGAGATTAATTATCTCCTCAATAGTGTTCTTCTCAATATACACTTTCTTACCAATGAAAAACATGACAAC
Source organism: Modiolus philippinarum (assembly GCA_002080025.1). NCBI lineage: Eukaryota > Metazoa > Mollusca > Bivalvia > Mytilida > Modiolidae > Modiolus > Modiolus philippinarum. Next base: position 20,135 of record MJUU01056885.1, on the reverse strand, counting down.
ATTGACATATTTAAGGTAGTTAAAAGAGAAATAATTGAAATTTCGAAAATAAATAAATACAGAAACAAACAAAGTAGAACATTCGAAAAGGCATTAGAATACTTCAAGACGCTTTGATAAATTTGGTACGTTTTTTGTGTCTTTTCATCAGACGTTCGTACCTAAAATGTGGTGTCTGTGTGATGCTGAACATGTTGAATACACATAACTGCATAATCATAAAACGAAATAAGGTGTGATATTTCAGGAAAATTTTCATTTAATGTAATAACACATTGTTTCTTAATCTTTATCTTACATTATGTAACGCAGATACTTATTAAGTAGTAGGAAAAGACAAAACATATTTTGTTAACAACCACACCGAGTCAAACAAGAAGTACACGGGGAATGATGTAATCAAGATGTTTGAATTTTTAATAGACAATATTTTTTGTCAAATTTTGAGGCGTTTTTCAGCAGACAATCGGGATTCACATAGGAACTAACTGCGCGCCACTTTTAGCGGATCTCTTTCTTTTCTCGTATGAGGCCAACTTTTTACATGGGCTAACATAGATGACAAAGGCATTTACCTCAGTCCTTTAATTCCAGCTTCCGCTACATAGACGATGTACTTTCTCTTAATAATCCAAAATTCAATAAAACATTTACGCCAGATCTATCCCAATTAGCTTGAAATTAAAGAGACTACTGATATAATTACTTCAGCTTCGTATTTAATTCTTTTGATATACATTGACGAAGATGGACTTTTGAAATCTAAGCTATATGGCAAACGTGATGACTTTTACTTCCCAATTGTGAACTTTCCCTTTCTGAGCAGCAATATACTTACCTCTCCAGCCTATGGAGTGTACATTTCTAAGTTGATTCGTTAGTGTTGTGCATGTAGGGTATACGGTGATTTTTTTTTAATAGAAAAAAAACACCGTCCCAAAAGCTGCTAAGTCGGGGATTTGTTCAGCCTTTGTTACTTTCATCCCTTCAGAAATTCTATGGCCGTCACAATATCATCATTGACAGATATGAATTGTCTGTGTCCCAAATGAAAACGGATATTTTCAGCTAGATTTCAAGTCTTCACGTATTTGACATAGTGGAGCAGGACATGCTTTCCCTTCCGGAGCACATGATGTCACTCTCGATTTTTATTGGAGTTCACACTGTCAGTGGTTTTAGTTTTTTTGTGTTGTCTTGTATATCATACTGTGAAATTTTAGTTTTGTCTTCGTTGGTGATGTTCGTGCTACTGCTTTGTCCTGGTTAATGTTTGAATAGTCAAGAGACTTACAAAAGCTTTTCAAATTTTTACTTTTGTACTGTTTGAGGGTTAGAGCAGAAACAGGTGCCATGGATTTTTATTGGTTTTGTCTAAGGGTTAGAAAATGGCAATTCCAATCAGCCTCAAATCAGTTTTTTTCAAAACAATATATACCGACGGTGTCACTAGTAGAGCAGGACATGCTTACCCATTCGGAGCACCTGATGTCACTCTCGGATTTAATGGGAGTTCACACTATGATGACCTTAGTTCTTAATGTCGTCTTTTTATTTCCATGCATTGTGGCTGTTTCATCTCCTTGTTTTGCCTTTGTTTTTCTCTGTTGCCGTTTTTGCCATGTCCTTGGATTCGATTTTTGTAATCATCACTTCCCTTGTTCCGTCGGTATTCTCCTGCCGTTGTTACACTGTCAAAGTATCCTGTCATACTTCTAAAGAAGTTCATATGTTTCTCTGTGTTAAGGGGGAGTGCTTGTTTGAGTAAACGCCTATTATGTTTCAAACAAACATGTATGTATAGGCATAGCTTATTTTACTACAGCCATGTCTGACTGTTTTAATGTAAGTAAAATAATTATCGCTTTCAGTTTTTATTACTATCAAAGTATATTTTGTTTTTATTTTTATAGCATTTTTGTTACTTATGTATTTTAGGAGAACATATTTTCAAACGATGGTCCAGATTTTATGATGAATTACCGGATACATCGTTGGAAGGTGGTTCTTCCCTCACAATTCCACAAGTTAAAAAAGAGGATGCCGGGCTATACATATGTTCAGTGAAGACCGTTGTTGGGTATGGGTATCTGAAATTCAAACTAACTGTGAAGTGAGCAATGTAGGTCATTATTAAATGCTGAACTCATTTCTTTTTTTCCCTTTTTTTTTTAGCAATTTCTAACTTGTTTTTGAATCTAGCATTATATGAGTGTTTATTTCTTTGCAAGATTCATTCAAACATATTCCAATTTTTGTCATGGGCGATATGAGATGGATACATTTAAATTGCTTACTGCCTTTAAACTGTGAATTTTCGAGATTTGTATGTTTTTATGATATAAAAATTTCATTTGATTAATAGAAAGCAAAGCAGAATAAATTTTGCTTTAAACTGGAGCAAATCATTTTACCAAACATACTGCATGAAGTTAATAATTAATAAATTTTTACTCTCGAAAAGTTCTTGTTTTCTCAATGTTGAAGGATTTGACCCACTTTCAAGGGAGATAATTCAAATTTGACATCTAACAAATTATACTGGTTCCCATAATTAGCGTTTTATCAGTAAGTTTCAGTTGATAGAAAACAACGACAGTAGAATACCGAAGGAACAAAGGGATGAAATTCACAAAAATCGAAGTCCAAAGACAGGGCAAAAACGAGAACAGAAAAAAAAGAAAAAAATGACGTTAGACTCAAAAACAATGACGTTAGACAGATACAAAGCACAGAAACAGAAATTACAACATTCAGAACAAAGGCATTCACAGTGTGAACTCCAGTGAAACTGAGAGTGACATCAGGTGCTCCATCAGGTGATAGCAAATGATAACTTTTATTGCCAATCAACAAATGTCAAATATATATATGTCGCTTTCTCCTAATGATCCCTGATGAGCGCTTCTTAATGCGAAAAACAACTTCAAAATACTGGTATTTATTTGATATTTAGCAACGGATTTAAGAAAAAAAGGATTCGAAAAAGACTACAAACTCATGAATGCAGGACACAACCTGAACATTGAGATGAAGATGAACATAATGGAACTCACCTTCCTGCTTTTCCCGATTGGTGTCCCTGCTGCACTATCAGTTAGTTCGCGGGAAAACTGGTATTTCACGCATGTTCAAAAATTGTTCCTTGTGCGTGAATGTTCCCGGTATCACGACGTCACAGAACAAAACCTGATAGTGCAATGGCGACACCAGACGGGACGAAATATGAAAGGCGCATTCCATTCAGGGAATTCTTTCTGTGGAAGATTGTACAAAAGATTTATATCATTTAATCAAAAATTTGTGTAGGAAAAATATATTTAAATACAATTTATATTTAAGGCTATGTGCTCAAAGGGTTTCACCAGAGACATAAAACATGTTTATACCTCTTTAGTTTTACTAATTTCACAAAACGGAACAAACTTATTCTTACATAATTTGGGTGAATCACATTATTTTCCTTCTAATATTGGAACATGTGTAATAAATCTATGATGGTACAAAAGCTAAAGTACAAAGATCTGATTTTAAGCACAGCTTAGTATAGAATAGATTTCAATATACATAAAGTGTAGCATAACTACTAAAAAGCCCGGCCTACTCATAACTTTTGTTTTACTTTTATTTTTTTTCTATGTTTTTAATCCTCTATGGGTAAGCAAAAAAACTTGCGCAAAAGTAGACAGAATCCACACTGACATTTAAAGATCAAATTAAAGCATTTTTAGCGATGAGCACAATGTAATATATTTGAAAGGAAATTCCGTTATTATGTGTAGTCAGTGTTGGAAAGAATACATTTACCCTAACGTCTGAAATACAGACATGTACCTATATGTCTCTCCGTGAGATAATTATGATTTGTTCATGTGTTAATTTTTTTTTGCTAATATTTCTAGTTTAAAGTCACATATCAAAAGTTTCATTAACAGGATAAAAATCTTTAATTCACAGTAAATATAATATTACAGCCACTTGTGCCAAAAAAGTTACACTAATTTTGTGATTAACAGCAAAGAGTGTTTTTAGTTCCCTTTATCAGTTAGAACAAAGTTAAAATAACAGAACAGATTACACCAAAGGGTACAAAAACAGTTGAAAACTGATTTATTTCGCCAAAAAAGTTTAACAACCAACTTAAAATTCCTAAAACACATTCAGTTTGTGTATTCATTTTGGCTTTTTGGCGTAAGTATATATGTGTAGTTTTCAAATAGCAAGACATGAATGACATGAATAGGTTAAATAAAAAAATCGCATTTGAGGATAAAATTATTTGACATTGTCATAAGCATGATACTTCACCCAGCAACAATGTCAGAATCACCTATAAACAGGAAATTGGTACAATAAATGAATGTTGTTTCCTTAATTACCTTTACCTGATGTCAAATTATGTTGAAAACAATTACATGCAACTCGAGACCAAATGAATCTTGTTGTCTAAAGATTTTATTGGGAAAGGTATGTTGCTATACGATAATTATAGCTTTTATAAAAACTAAAAAAAAATAAATGACCATTGTGTAACATGACGCGAGAGTCTCCTATATTTTCATTTGGGGGCGAACATTTGATTTTTTTTTAGGGGGAGGCTTGGGAGATTTTGTAAATAAATTATTTATGAATATTCTAATCGTACTTGTTATGGAAATAAATAATTTAATTTTGATGTGAACAAGGACGTATAGTTAGATAAATATATCTATATTTATATATATATATATATGTTTGCTCCATATCCTTTCGTGAAATATTTAATACAGGAGTTTGTCTTTTATTGCAGTGTGGAGTTGGTAAAACAATTCCCCGTGGTAGAGATGTATGCTCTTTATTTTTCTTAGATATGGTGTACTTGTACATGAGATAATATCTCATGTGTACACTTTGTTCAATTACTATTATCTAAATTTATGTAAATTCTAAACTGAAGGATTAACTCCCACCGTCGTGGTTTTGTCCTTAGCTATTTTACATATTACTGATTATTCGGGTTTCGTTTGGTTTCATGCATTTTGACATTTTTTGAAATTATGGATTTCCTTTGTTTGGGTTCTGGTGCTGCTGATGGGGGGTGGATTTCCGAAATGGCCATGCGGCTCGTTTGGGTTATTGCAGTTGGAGTTAACATATGTGTTATGGTCTCATGTTCATTTGCTCCATATCCTTTCGTGAAATATCTATATATACGTCCTTGATCTGAAGCATAAAATTTTTGTTGCTATTGCAACTAAATAATTTGATATGACATTTGGTGAAAATAAATATTTCGTTCCAGACTTTTGTGAAAATAAATAAATTATCTAGGCAAAATCGCCAAAGCCCCCCGCCCCCCCCAAAATCAAATGGTCGACCTCTTATTCAAGATAGTCTATAAGTCTTTATTTTTTTTTATTTATTTGTATGCTGTTTTTT
>MJUU01056885.1:2980-14424 GCA_002080025.1 Modiolus philippinarum | reverse complement strand
TATCAAGAAACTAAAATTTTATAAGAAGACAATGACAAGCCATTACTGACTTGGGACAGGCGCAAAAAATGCGATGGGGTTAAACTCGTTTTCTTGGATCCAAACCCTCCCCCTATTCATTCGTGATGAACTGTATTATAAAACACTCACGGTCTTTTATATCGGCGAATACGTTTTTATTGACATGGAAACACCGATATCAACCTCGATGGTCTCGATGAATATTAGTTTACAGGTATATGAAAAGGCGTATTCATATCTCGAAAAGTTCATAATTGTAAAGTTTTGACACTGTTTCAAACACTGTTGTATTTTATTGATATTCAATACAAATTCCGTTCAGAATGAACAAGCGTAAACAGTAAGCTCGGTTTTGACCATCAACTTTATTTTGACGCCATTTGATTCTTAACAGGCTTAATTCTACTTTAATAAAGTAACCTAATTTTATAGAGAAGGCAAGAAATCAGTCCAATGTAATTTCATAATAATTTGGTGTTCCAGATCATTTAACAGCGATGGAGGAGATCATGTTGAAGTTAAAATTATAGAATTTTAATCCTAAGTTTTTTTTTCTTTTTTTTTTCTTTTCTTTTTTTTCCACCACACACCATTTTGAGGGACTCGATTGGTGGCCCTTATCCACTGCCTTGTCTATTTTTTTGCTAGACAGAGTAAGATATGCAAATATTTGGACTGTAGCTATATTAATACAATTCGACTATGAAATAGAAAAAAATAATATAAAAAAAAAATAAAAAACTGTATTTAACTTATTTTTGTCTGAACCTAGAGGGGTAAATATTGCAAAAATTTGCATGTGTTTTCAAATGATGCTCACAGACAATGTGTTTATTAAGAACAGCTTATACCCCCCTTATCCATTCCCAAAATGATTTATCTAACCACATAATAGCAAACGCCAAAAACAAACATTATAAATGAACATCTTAAGGTAAAATCTTCCTTACAAGTTTCGTCAATGATATGATGACACTGTTTTTGTACCAGAATCACACAGTCTCTGTTTCTGGGAACAAGCTTAGTATTTCACATAGATTCGAGGACGCGTAATTAAGTTTCCATAATTTATTTGACATCCATATATTTCAACAGACAACAATAAATCTAACAAAAATATATTTCGTAACAATTAGAATAAAGATTAGAAAATGACTAACAGGAAAGATCAAATAAAAGGACTTTTTGCATTTTTTTTCCAAAAAAGAGTAATTTCACCCGGTCATAATATCATAAAGGCCAAAACTTAATGAAATATCCCTTGAAAGTTTTCAAAGGAGATAACCTTTTGATTTGACTTGACAGTACACTGTCTATGATATCACCCCATCCCAAAAATATACAAAAAAATAAATAGAAAATAAATAAATAAATAAAATGAAATAAAAAAAAATAAAAAACACGTTACAGTCCCTTAAAGTTTCGCAGGTATGAAGAATTTGAAAAAAAAACAGTCAACATATATTTGGAGTATTTTGTTTTTTCATCAATTTTTTTTTCAATCTAAAAGCATCAATCTAAAAGCATTTTCTTGTTGAAACCAAAAGTCCCAGTTTAAACAGGAAACCAATTCTAAGTTAAATAATAACATATGATCTCCAGGCATGTCCTGTGTAAACAATCGTTATCATTTACATAATTTATGACAACAACTTGTTAATTTTCTTACTATTACATCACTGATAGTTGTCCTTCTGATTGTGGTACGAGTTATCTGCCCCTTACCGAACTGATTGTCAGTATTTTTCTTTTTAGCAAGGGAAAATTTTAATGTGAATTTGCTTTGTCGTTAAATCGCATTCAACTTGTAATTGCTCTATTTTACCCCCAAAAAATAATAATATCTTTCCATTATATTTACCCAACATGCGAAGCCGATTTAATATTCACTACTGCCCTACCAACCAAACAAAACAACCTGATTTTTTTTTCTTTTGCGGCGCAGGTATATAAATATAGATTACACCACAAGATCACGTTCATAACCATATTTTATCTACATGCGATATTTAAATTTAAAAATTTTAATTACGAGGCTTGCTGAGCCTTTTAAAATTCTTAAATTTAATTACTGAGAGTGGATAAAATATGATCATAAACGGATTAAACAGGTGTAACATTTTTCTTTAAAGATAAATAATAAATACCGAGAATTATATTCCAAATAGATTCGGTGGGAAATAGCACGGGCTTTATTAAATGAATAATTATCGAATTTAAAATTCACATGTTATTAGAAAATCGTATTTATCATATACTTAGACTAAACCAAAGCATATTTTCATTCCAAAGATGTTATGTATGTGATTTATACTGAAAATACGGGTTATAAGGTTGTGAGTTGATAGCATAAGCATGCTGGTAAAGTGTACTTCCGGAATTCATCACATGCTTTTTCGTCACTACTACATTGTAAGGACCTTTAGTCTGCCTCATTTCATTGATTTCATAATATCCGAAAGAGTAAATAACATTTAAGTTATGAAATTAGGTTGGATTAGTGTTTATATTTTTGCAATTTCTGTTTATCAAATTAAGTAAATTTCTGTGAAAAAATAATTGGGAAAGTATCCCTTTTTCCTATCCGTATTTTAATTTAAGGATTGCCACTTTATAAAATAAACGAGATTTTTTTTTATTCTGTACAAAAACCTGCAACGTATCACAGGGATATGCGCCCGTCCTAGGAAAAAACACATTTGTATACTATCAAATATGAACCTCGGAGAAAAAAAACACTCTGAAATTCATAAATGATAGCAAATAGATGTTTTTTTTCTAGACTGTGTGCAAGTCCCTGTGGTCATATCGTTATTTTAGTATTGTCGGACTTTTCAAGAAGTATTAAAATGTGAATTACTGAGAGAGGTCAAACTTATTTTGCATTTGGTAAATTAAATAATCCCAATTTTCATTTTGGTTGTTCAAATAGTTTAAAAATACGTGTGTCTCAAAACCCAACATGGAACAATTTGTTTAACCAAATTTCAATAACTGGCGAAGTACTTGATATGTAATACAATCGATACTCTTTCAGACTATGAACATTTCAATGTTTCTGTGGTATAGCTTTACGAAGTTTTGGGTGTTTTTGTCTCGCCCGTGACGAAAGCGAGACATAGGCGTACAAAGTATGACGGCGACGGCGTTAACTTTTACTAAATACATGATATTTTGAAACCCCTTTTATGTATTAACATCATATTTGGTCAAATTGTAGTACTAATCAAGTGCTACCTGACGGACATAAAATCATGTGACCTTGACCTCAATTGCACGGTGTAGTGACCACGTTAAGTTTCTCAATAACTGTAAGTGGTAGGTCAATGATATTTGGTATAGTAGTACATGTCAGTCTGACATATGACTTTTGTCTGTGACTTCAATTTCACGGTCTAGTGACCACGTTAAGTTTCTCTGATTAGATCCATACCTCAATAACTGTAAGGGGTAGGTCAGTGATATTTGGTATATAGGTTGGCCTTGAGTAGTACATGTCAGTCTGACATATGACTTTTGTCCTTGACTCAATTTCACGGTCTAGTGACCACGTTAAGACGTTGCGCACGATATTGCGACACTTTATTATTTTGTCTTATTATTTCGCTTTCCTATAGCAATTTTTTTTTATCTAAGTATGATTTTATTTGATATGAACATAAATTATCTTTTGTATGTTCATAAAGTATGTATATCGGAAAAAAATCCAACAGCGACCAAATTAAAGAAAATTTAGTAGCTTTATTGTTTAATAAAACTTGATTTTTTAAGCGTAAGACGTAACATTGAAAACTGTTTCTTATATAAACAAATAATTGTATTTTCAATTTTGTACGATGGATCTGCTAGAAACTTTGCAAGAAAACTCAACGAATTCCCAGCTTTGGAACATCATAGTATCAAAGGCGTATCTTTGAAACGGAAAAAGTTTGAAAAAAGGAAGGTGGTCATTTTTTACCCATAAGACCGGAAAAATAACGGATTCATAATTTGATATAAAAGAAATACCTGGTTCTCACTCAATTTATTTAGCAAATAAGATTACAATTTTTATACTGTAAAAAAGTTCACGATTTAAAGAATTGTTAACGCAAAAATCAGACATAATTACTTTTTCTGCGAAGAGTAATATAAAAAACGGCAGGTCTAGCGGATTTGTCCACTGCCGTAAAAGTTGTTATAACAAACGTCCAAACAATATTTCCACACGTATTTGCATAAAACTGTTTTAAGATAAATGTTTATTATTTGTAATAAGAAGTAAGTTCATTTCATGTACTTTGTAATGATTCAAATTAAAATGTATAATTTTTCCCCCCAAAAAGTTGTACATGTTTTACGAGGTCTAGCGGAATTGTCCAACGTTGATATTTTTAACGTTTTCACGTGAAACGCGCCGTTCGCTCTTTACGGCGTGTTTCTGGGAAAATGTTGAAACTCTTCATATTCTAAAAATAAACTTTTTGCATAGAATACGAATTTGAAATTCTTAAGAGGTTACAATTAACCATTAGATGATATGTACGCATCCATTTTATGAAGAGAAGATGCAATGGAGATTTCAAAACATGGCTTACTTTGATTGGTTGTTGATAAATGTGAATTACGTGGTTTAACTGAAACTACTATAACACGGTAATGTTTGAAAAATTATATAGTCTTCTTATTCTTGATCTGCCATATATGGAAATGTTCATTTCAATGGCTACATTGTATATTTGGTCACTAAACACCGAAAATTACGACGAGAAAAACGCTCCGATTTTTTTTGCTGATATACTCTAACAAATATTGTAATACAAAATAATCAGTAAATAGTGATTAAATGTCTATTAATAAGATAGCAGATAGGTATTTGACTTTGCCATTTTGTAAAATTTGTAGATATGGAGTTTAAATCCAATTTGTCCCGGGAAATTTGTTTGTGTATAGATTTCGGCAAGTGACCGTATTACAATATCCGAGAACACTGGATAGTTTTGATGGATGATTTGTATAGATCGGAAATCCCCAAAACATACTTATGAAGTTATAAATATGACACGCAAATTCTAATCATCACGATACTAGTATATCATCAGTAACTTCGGTATTTAATTATATTTAAATTATAGCAGAGACATTTATTAAGCCTTTGTGTGTCTTGTCTTTTTCCTATTAGTTTACTTTATGTCTATAGGAGTCCAGGATGATGTTTTTTTTTTCGCTGAACTTGATTACTTTTTATTCAGGGGCCGAATCCGACCTGCCGTTGGGTGTGGGGTTTTCTCACAGTTCAGTGAAGATCTTATGTTGGCTTTGAGTTATTATTACTCCCCTTTGGGTCGTTGTCTCTTTGACACATTCCCCGTTTCCCTTCTTTTTTCTACATATGTCCCTGATCATAGAGCGCTAATTATAAAAGAAAAAATAAAAACGATTTCTGTTGTATGATACTATAGTTAAGGTATACGCAATTTGTTGAACGATATATAAAAGTCTAGAATATATAATGAACGAAAAGTATATCTATTTTGATACAAATTAATATTAATATTCACTTCGACCGATCCAAATGTCATTTTTCGGCCGACGTCGAATTTATTGCTAGAATTGACGTTACGCTAGAGGACACCAATATCGTGCGCAACGTCTAAGTTTCTCTTATTAAGTCCATTTCTCAATAACTATAAGTGGTAGGTCAATAACATTTGGTATGTAGGTTGGTCTTGGGTAGTACATGTCAGTCTGGCATATGACTTTTGTCCTCGACCTCAATTTCATGGTTTAGTGACCATTTTAAGTTTCTGTGATTAAGTCCATTTCTCAATAACTATAAGTGGTTGGTCAATGATATTTAGTATGTAGGTTAGTCTTGGGTAGAATATGTCAGTCTGCCATATGGGAGTACGAGCGTCAGATTTCAGAAGAATTCTATATCCTCGGGTTTTATCCATTCAAACAGTGCTAAAATTTTTTGCACATGGATCTTGGTTTTAAGTCACTTTAAAATACATAAAGTAGACTGTGTATAAAATTTAATCAACTTTTATAAATTTAAAGGCCTATAAACATCTTATACAAATTGAAGGAAAACTCTAGAGATATCTGTTTCCCGCCAAAATTTTGACGTCTTATATCTCAACATTCCTACATGGATTTTCAAAATTTTTTGCTCAAGTTGTTCCATTAGTAGTGCTCTTCAAAACAAAAGGTCAGAATTATAATTCTAATTACAAAATTTCTGACAATCGTACTCCCTTAAGATTTCGACTTTAAACACGAGTACATCTTCATTTATGACAAATTAATTTAATGAGTTCTTCATTTGACAGGGAAAATTATATATATCTGATGAAGTGGAAAGAATATCAAGAAATTTGGGAGCACATCGGAGCCAGCTCGTCATCTGTCAAATGACTAAATACCGAAGTTACTGTAAATTTTGTATCTTCATATGGTCATTTCGACAACTTATGTCTCTTCGGTGCAGATAAAATCTAAACGTTTGGAAGGCTTTTGACTCAAAAATGTTTAAGTTCAACGTTGAAGTCCACATGGTGACTACAAGATGAAGAACAACAATAAAAGCGTTATTCCATTGCTTGTTTTACTATGTGTTTTTAGAGACTAAGTCTCATGTGCTTTTACCCGATACCCTTTCATTTTTCCATTAAAAACTGACAGAGAACAGATAACCAATATGATCTGAATGGAAAGCCAAAATCAGCAAAGGACAGAGCTTTTTTTGCATAAGGGAGGTACTCCTAGTTTTCATCAAAATTCACAAAATTTAGTTATTGAAGTTTCCAAATAAAATCGGCTTTCGGATCAGCACCTCAGTACCTGACTACAAGGCTGTTGAATAGCCTCGGGGACTAACAGTGCACCAGAATCGACCCAGTGGTAATAAATAAATAAATATCGAACTTACTGGTATTTGTTTTTTCATATGGGCATTTCAACCTTGTTTCGCGAATTGGATCTTTCCAACATTCTGAAGATTTTTCGCACGGAGGCTGTGTTCGTTCAAAATTGGTCATGCAACCAAATTCTAGTATCTTACGTGTAGTTAATGCACTGACCGCCGAATCCCACTTGTTGCTCTTCCTTTGGTGAATTCGTTTAGCAATATCATTTTTTTCGACGCCTTGTCGTGAACATTTTTAGTGGTCTATGTACACTAACATGTACATTGACGAAAAACGGAATAAAGTAGGCCAAACAATACATGTACGGAGTAATATTATGACTATAGAAACCCTTGTCTTATGTACACTGATATCTAAGAACGATTTTATCCAAACCTTTGTCTTTATGAAAATTTCGTGTCTAGAATCGTCTGTTTCATAAATGTATTTGTTCAAATCCAATACGTCTGGCCATAGCTGAACACTTTTCATTTTCGTTTCCAGTGTAAACCATATCTTGAAAGTTAAATAATTTCATTTTATCAGACCCTGACAAACTTGTCCCCTGTACTTCTTTGTCTAAATTAATCGGTGTCATTTTCTTTACTGAGGGTGGAATCTAAATCCCTAGCATCGATTGAGTTCCTCAATAGTACATCGGTGATTCGAAGCATTAAGTGCAGTTCATCTGGTATGAAATGGTCAATACACAAACATAACAATGGCTTATTCTTAACTACAAATCTCTTTCCATTTTCAAAGCAAATCATTTAATCAATATCACGACAAACAGGCGGCTTGTGTTAGTAATCCTAAGTTGTTGATAGGTATGATCTTCCCCTTTGCCCCAGGGACATGTGTTCTCTCCCGTGGCGCCACATATCCCTACATAATTTGAATAAATTTCATATCGGCGCTTACACAAAGCCAACGTCAAATTTTTTCTCCCCGACCATCCATTTACGTTTAGGTAAAATTGCATTAAATTGTTCGAAAACTAGCTAACAACACTTCTTCAAAGTTTCATACTATTCGGAACATTCCACTATAGAAAACGTATGCTGCTTTTGAATAGAAAGTTTTAAGTTCCGCGGCATCTCTGTTACATTAGAGATGGAAAAAAATGACAATAGTTTGCTATTCTGCTTACTTTCGCAACGTTTCCTGATAGCTTTATTCTAACGCTGTCGTCGTCAACACATACATCTACATGTCTTCTCTGTAGTCTTTCAGCTTCGTCTTTCAAATCTATCATGGCATCAGGAAAATTTCGGGGCAGTCTTTTTATCTGGAACATTTTGTTCATCTCGATTCTGCATTGTATCATCATATACATGCATAATTAAGCCATCCCGTCATGCATCGCTTATATAAAATTTATTCATCAGGAAAATCATTCTTTTTTATTTTTTTGTTCTTCTTCTTTGGGCAGCGAAGAAAAATTCTTTACATAATCTTAAAAAAAAAACATACCAGATTTACTTGTGTGGTCAGGTGTCAGTCCAAATAGAGCTTTTTGTATATAGGATGTCAATGTTCTCTTTGCCCTTGCACGGGTTCTGGATGGAACATTATCTGTATCCTGTAAATGTCTCGCTTTTGGAAATCTCACTTCTAATCTTTTAATGCGACCAGCGAGATAGGAAAAAGAAGGGAAACGGGGAATGTGTCAAAGAGACAACGACCCAAAGGGGAGTAATAACAACTCAAAGCCACCAAAAGATCTTCAATGAACGGTGAGGAAACCCCGCACCCAACGGCAGGTCGGAGTTGGTCCCTAAATAAAGAGTCATCAAGTTCAGCGAAATAAACATCATCCTAGACTCCCATAGACATAAAGTGAACTACTTTTGTTACAAGGCATTAATGTCAAAATTTTGTTCAGTTGTCTGCTCGTCTTGGTCCAAAACAACGGTAGTAGAATACCGAAGGAATAAAGGAAGTGATGATTACAAAAATTGAAGTCCAAAGACGTGGCAAGAACGGCAACAGGGAAAAACAAGGACAAAACAAGGACGGGAGACAGCCACAATAGACGGAAATAAAAAGACGACATTAAGAACTAAGGCACTCATCGTGTGAACTCCCATGATAACCGGGAGTGACACCAGGCGCTTCGGAAGGGTAAGCATGTCCTGCTCCACTAGTGGCACCCGTCACACTATCAGTGAGTCAATTCAGGGTAGAGTCAAAACCGGGTATGTCAAATCCGTGAAGACGTGAAAGTTGACTAAACAGGTCTCTACATTTTTTTCCAATTTCACTTTTTCGTCTAACATTCTTTGTGATTTGCTGATGTTGCCCTTGAACATTCAATAGTTCCATCTAAATATCGTTACTGTTTTGTATTCAGTTAAAACATGTTGACGCTGGTAAACTTTTATGGATGATAATGTCGGCAACACTTTAAAACATAGCAGTTTTAGTCTAACATTCAATTGTTCGGAGTCAACGAAGGGCAGGAAATTAACTTGATTATTCAGTAAAGTGATATAATGAGAACCCAAATTTATTAACAGTCTTCAATGTGTTTAAAAAAATGCGATTATTTTATATATGTAAGGCGATTTCACTTTCACTTACAGAAGATCTATGTACAACTGATGGAGACTTTTCAGTATATCTAATTGCGTACTTGAATATATATTTTCCAAGCCGAGACAGTTGGACTGAAATAAATTTATCACACTAATGTAATACCAGTTGCTGACGTTGCCCTGATCTTTTCGGATGCAGTCTTCTGGTTCACAGTTTGTCCATTTGACGGCACAAAATTGTCTCTCCAAATAATAACAGGCGTGACTCTTATGGGAAATTGTAGTTCTGTACCAACTCCATTATCGCTGTCGACACAATTCAAGAGTTCAGTGAATATCAAACGTGAGAAGTTGTTTCTCTGAAGAATTACCTCCTTGGTCGTTCGGAATGCGTATCTGTAGAGATCAGCAGGAAAGTCTATGGAAAAAACGTCATTTCTTGATTTTAGTCTTTTTCTGAATGCTTCTTCTAGCTGAGCGGAGTAAATTCTAAAACCCCCATCGGACAAGGACTCGTAGATGTTATCAATAACTTCACTTGACAGACCCAATTCGCAAAACAGGTCCGTAATATTACAGGAATATTAGAATAAATTATAGAACCAATTCAGTTAACGAAGGAACTAAAAACTTTAAAAGAATGACAGAGAGTGACCTAAAGGACTATCTTAAAAAATCGCGGCATTAATAGCATTATATATGATATAAATAGCATATTTGAAACTGTTTTTGAAATTTTATTTTTGATTTCTTGTTTTCTTTAATATTATATTAATCAATTCATAAAAATCAAATGTTAAGTATACTAGGTTTATGATATTCCTAAAATGTTATATCGGAAGCTAATTCCAGTTCCGATAACTTTTAAAGCTTATTTTGTCCCTTTTGAAATAGTACTCTACAATTGGTTTAACGAAGATGTTCTCAATTTTACCAGGACTACATCATTACTTTAAGGTGGTGATTTTGAATATTGTCTGATTTTGTACTCAGGGTTTGAATGCGGCGATCTTCAAATCGGTTAAGTTTTACATTTAACATTCTGGACGCTTCTCGTGTTAAATCAAAGTCTTCGTTGAGACTTTTAGACGGGTCTTTGTATCTGATATATACATTCCCTTTTAGATATAACCATGTCTCAACATCATCCTCAGTTATGAGAGACTTGCAGGTTTATTTTCGAATTGTACCAATTTTAATCCTTGTTTCATACTTCTTAAAAAAAATAAAATTATGCATATCCACCCTTATTCTAGTCAAGATAATAGTCAACACTTAAAGATCCTTACAATGGTCGAAAATACAATCACATGCCACATTCACAAGGGAACCGCACTATAAGAACTCGGGAACTAGTTTCTCAATATTGTATTGAATGTTTTTGAAAGAAGACCTAGAAAGTTTTGTAAACTTGTGTCCTATCCTATTGTCTGTTTTGATTGACAATAAAATGTGTTTTAAGTTCAATTTCAATCCGAATATATACTGTACATTACATCTTATTTCGATTCATTGCATGGTCCAACCTTTTGCAGTCAATTTAGTTCTAACCACGATTTTAAAATGGCTTCATCTTGGTTTTGGTCTTCCAGATATTTGAATTTGATTTGATCTGCACTGAAGAGACATGAGTTGTCGAAATCGCCTAAATTTACTGTTACTTCTGTATTTTTGTTATTAAAAATTAAAATCAGATAAAGATTGCTTGATTAATTGTTCGATTGTGATTAGCGGTAATTGTTTAATGTATCTTTGTATTGTTAACAAAAATACTGTTCTTTCCTCTGTTTATTTAATACTAACTACCTATTTCAATTTTATTTTTGATCCCTTATGCTCATTTTAACAATTAATTATCTTTTTTTATACGACCGCAACAATTTTGCGGTCGTATTATGGTATGGCGCTGGCGTCGGCGTCGGCGTTGGCGTCGGCGTCGGCGTCGGCGTTGGCGTCGGCGTCGGCGTCTGTGGACAGCATAACTTTAGTTCTAGTT
>MJUU01056884.1:0-11352 GCA_002080025.1 Modiolus philippinarum | reverse complement strand
GCAAAGATCATTTTATTACTGTAAACGAGTGAATATTCATCACACTTTAACTTTTGCTACTTTTGTTTTCAGAGATGAATAAGATTAGTATTTATTAAATAAAACACTCATGAATATGATTTTTGTATAATTGCATTAAAATTAGATTAACGTACATCAGCAAACCAATACCAAAGCTAAAAGTAGTAAAAAGGAAATTCAAATTTAAAAATCCGAAAAAATGGCATTTCATGTCCAACATAAATTCAGACAGCATGAAAAAGACAAAACAAACAAGAATGAACAAAAATGTCACAAAACTAAAGCACTTGCAGTATTTTAGTGAATTGAAGACTGAACAAATATAATTTAAATTGAAAAACAAGAAACTAACATAGTATGAAAATTTCCCACTGGTCAAACCTCAAATATCAATCGTATACTCAATTGTTCCTGAATGCAAACAATTTATTTACACTTACATGTAATAAAAGGGTAAAAAAATGGCCAACATATGCAACTGAATACCAAATTAAGAATCAAGGATTTATAAAATAAACTAGTTAATATAAAGCTCTACAAACCCAGCACATATATTTATGTCTCGCCCACGACGAAAGTCAAGAAAGAGAGACATAGTGATCCAAAATTCCGTCGTCGGCGTCGTCAACATTTATTTTAACCTTGTGGTTAAAGTTTTCTTAACATCAATATCTTCATCAAATCTTTATGGAATCATTTGAAATTTGGACAGAAGTAAGAAAATGGTCAGAAAATTACTTCTAGCTGAAAAATTTCAATTTTTGTTTCGCCCCCGACGAAAGGCGTGGAAAGCGAGACACAGGCGTACAAAGTATGACGGCGAAGGCGTAAACATTGATGTTAAGTTTTTGTGAAGAGGTCAGTTTCTCAGTAACTACAAGTGGTAGGTCAATGATATTTGGAATATGGGTTGGTCTTGGGTAGTACATGACAGTCATATCACTTTTGTCCTTGATCTCAATTTCACGGTCTAGTGAGCATGCTAAGTTTTTGTGTTTAGGTCAGTTTATTAATAATTACAAGTGGTAGGTCTATGATATTTGGTATATGGGTTGGTCTTATATGGTAGTCTGTCAAATGGCTTTTGTCCTTGACCTAAATGTCAGGGTCTAGTGAGCATGTTAAGTTTTCATGATTAGGTCATTTTCTCAGTAACTATAAGTGGTAGGTCAATGATTTTTGGTATATAGGCTGGTCATGAGTAGTCTGCTATATGGCTTTTGTCTGTGACCTCAATTTCACGGTCCAATGAACATGTTAAATTTTTGTGCTTAGTTTAGTTTCTCAGTAACTATAAGTGGTAGGTCAATGATATATATCGTATGTAGGTTGGTCTTAGATAGTACATGACAGTCTGTCATATTGCTTTTGTCCTTGACCTTAATTTCACGGTCTAGTGAGCATGTCAAGTTTTTGTGTTTAGGTCAGTTTCTCAGTAATTACAAGTGGTAGGTCAATTATATTTGGTGTATAGGTTGGTCTTGGTTAGTACATAACCGTCTGCTATATGGCTTATGTCCTTGACCTAAATTTCACCGTCCATTGATCATACGTTTCCAAGTATCTATTAATGTAAGGTCAATAATATTTGGTATGTTTGTTTGTCTTAGATTTAACATTACAGCCTCCTATTTGGCTTTAGCACTTGACTTCATTTTCACGGTCTAGTGAACATGTTTGGTTTTTCAGTATCTATCAGTGGTAGGTCATCACTGGTATTTGGCATTTTCGTTTTGAGTGATTCATGACAGTCTGCTTATTGATTTTGTCACTTGCTCTTATTTCACAGTCTAGCTAACATGTTAAGTTTTCTGATTTAGTCAGTTTGAGTTTTCACATCAATTTTGCGACCAAGTAGGGACGAGCGAGACATCAATTTTGGTCCACACTTGTTTTTTTCTTTCTTTTTTTTTTTGTTTTTTCCGTTTTTGGACTTTTTGTGCAAGAAATTTATTTTTACCCTGTGGTTAAAGTTTTCTAAACATCAATATCTTCATCAAATCTTTATTGAATCATTTGAAATTTGGACAGAAGCTAGAGAATGGTTAGAAAATTATCTCTGGCTAAAAAACTTAGTTTATCCGGTTTTTTTTCCGTATTTGGACTTAGGTATTTGCTGAAAATTTTCAATGTTAGTTGTTAAGAGTAGAATAAAGTCTTTGAATATTAATAGAGCTACATTAAAATTAACATGTCTGCATAAAGTGGGCAGATGTGTAACAGGCTGTTGGAATTTTGATTCCGGTTCCAACTTTGGTAAATTTCCTGAAAATATCAAACATTGTCAAAGACAAACAATTTTTGAAATTCTTGCTTCCAATTACAAATTTAAACAATTTAAACAATGTTTTGGTATCAAACATAATTTTGAAGACTAAAGAATTAAATAACATGGTTCCAACTTTGGTCAATTTCCTGAAACTCTGCAAGACAAATTTTGTTTTATAGAAATCCGTATCAACAACAATCATGCTTTTTTAGCTCACCTGGCCTAAAAGGCCATGTGAGCTTTTGCCATCACTTTGCGTCCGTCGTCCGTCCGTCCGTCAACAATTTCAAAAATCTTCTCCTCTGAAACTGCTGAGCCAACTGTAACTAAACTTGACCTGAAGCATCACCAGGGTATGCTGTTTCAAAATTGTGTTCGATTAGTCCGAAGACCAAACAGTATGGCTGCTGTTTCTAAAAATAGAACATAGGGGTAAATTGCTGTTTTTGCAGATAGCTCAAAAACCGTTACAGATATCAAAAATGTTACGGGTCAAAAGTGATCAGCATAGCAAGATCTACCTGCCCTGCAATTTTGAAGAAAATCCCCTATCCCGTCTTGGAGTTATTGCCCTTTTTCCGTAAAATTTTCAAAATTTGAGCATTTTTTATTTTTTATTTCAAAAAGTGTAACAGATAGAGGTCAAGTGTATATTGCAAAAAGGTTCATCATATCAAGATCTACAAACCCTGAAATTTTGAAGAAAATCCAAAAAACCTTGTAGGAGTTATTGCCCTTTTTTGACGGAATTTTCCAAATTTTCATATTTTTCGTCGTTTATGTCTAAAACTATGGAAGATGAAAGTCAAGTGTAAATTGATAAAAGGTTTGCTATGCTGTGTGGACTTCAAAACTGGTGTTGAAAAGTGTTCGCTGACTGCCATTTTCAAAATGGCCACCAAAAAAGGCGGGAAAATACAACATTGTCCGATTTCAATGAAATTCGGTTTCCAAATATATATTAATATAAACAGTATTTATTTAGAAAAACATATATAACAAACAACAGTTAAGTACAGAAAAATGGGATTGGAAAACAAGTGACTAGCACTTTTATAAATTCCTCTCCCGTGAATATATATTGATGTTGCAACTTCAAAACCGATGTTAAAAATTTTCAAAAAAGGCGGGAAAATTCAACATTGTCCAATCACAATGGAAGTTGGTATCAAAATAGATATTGATGTTGCAACTTCAAAAAACGTTGTTGAAAAGTGTTTGTTTACCGCCATTTTCAAAATGGCTGCCAAAAAAGGCAGGAAAATTCAACATTGTCCGATTTCAATGAAAGTTAATTTCAAAATAGATATTGATGTTGCGATATCAAAAATGGATTTGTAAATTGTTTATTGACTGCCATTTTCAAAATTGCTGCCAAAAAGAGGCGGGAAAATTCAACATTGTCTGATTTCAATGAAACTTGGTTTTAAAATAGTTATTGATGTCGCAACTTCAAAACTGATGCTAAAATTTGTTCGCTTAAGCCATTTTCAGAATGGCTGCCAAAAAAGGCGGGAAAATTCAACATTGTCCAATTTCAATGAAATTTCGTTTCCAAATGGATATTGATGTTGCGACTTCAAAACTGGTGTTGAAAATTGTTCGTTGACTGCCATTTTCAAAATGGCAGCCATAAAAGGTGGGAAAATTCAACATAGTCTGATTTCAATGAAATTTGGTTTCTAAATAGATATTGATGTCGTAACTTAAAAATATGGTGTTGAAAATTGTCGTTCACTGCCATTTAAAAAAAAATGATGTCTCAACTTCAAAACTTGTGTCGAAAGTGGTCCTTAGCAAGAACGTTTTTGTAAAAAAAAATCAAACAAAGAAATATAATTGAACATGATCAGACTTAAAATACAGTTCAAGATATTGGTGATGTTCGAACTACCAAAGTTAGAGGGACTGAAGTTCAACTGTATATTTACAGATTTTAGAAATTTAGAATGTGTTTAGTTAAAATGCAAAGACCCTATCAAAAAATCAATGTTGATACCAAAGAAGGCCATACGTAATGAATTACCACAATACCGTAATTATAACCCTTTTGAATTAGACGATTTAAAAGTTTTATAAGTTTGTTAGGCGACTTGAAGTATTTTTTAATTTTATGTAAAACATCACCATAAAATATTGATGCGAAATACCAGCCTTGATTAGATGTTTACAGGTTGCATTGTATTTATGAACTAATAAGAAAAAGAAGGGAAACGGGGAATGTGTCAGAGACAACGACCCTAAGGGGAGCAATAACAACTCAAAGCCACCATAAGATCTTCAATGAACGGTGAGGAAACCCCACACCCAACGGTAGGTCGGAGTTGGTAACGGTAAGTCTTTATATCGATGATGGAATTTAGTAAAGGTTTTCACCAGTTTATGATAACGAAAATCCTGATGTAATAGTTTTTCAGTTATGAAAAGATTCCGTTCATTAAAATCTCAAACGTTATTACATACTCGAGCAAATCGAACAAGTTGAGATATGTAAACACCATATAATGGCGCTAATGGAACATCGCCATCCAGAAATGGATAATTAACTATGGGAAAAGAAAAATATAGCTGATGACACATCTCTTGCGTGTTCTGGTCTTGATTTAATTACAATAGAAATGGAAGTGAATAGTGATTTGAGTAAAATAAATGAGTGGTCAAACAAATGGCTAGTTATCTTTAATCCGAAAAAGACGAAAGCCCTTATCATAGCAAATACAATGATGAAGCGTTCTGATGGAAATCATTGATAATAGTTGTATTCCAGTGTGGTAGAGTTTTCTTATGAGGTTCTGGTGTACAACAAAATCAAACGCTGCTTTCGCATCCAATAAAACAATTGTGGCTGATTCTTTGTTGTCCATGGATTCTCTTATTGCCTCTTCTAAGATGAAGGCAGCATTTAATGGGGATGCATTTCTTGTAAAGCCTCTCTGGAGGTTGCATTGCATTGCATGCTATTTGTTATTGGTTGCATTCTTGGTTTGAGAATGATCTCTATGATCTTGCAGAACACCGGAATTACTGTTATACCTCTGTAATTTTTAATATCAGTTGTGGTTCCTTTGTTTTTGAATATTGGTGACAATAGGCCTACTTTTAGACTATTTGGAATATGGCCTTTGTGGAATATAGCTTCTATTATTCTTGTAATGAAGTCTAGAAGAACATCACTTGCGTAGATGTAGTTTAAAGATATCTGGAGCTTTGCCAACTTTAGTTCTTGGATAGCTTTATAGATCTCTCCTCTTGTTGGCACTGGGATCTCAGTATTCTGTGTTATTTCTGTAATGATGTCTATTTTTTTGTTCAATTTCACTTGAATATGAGTAGTCAAAGTTTTCATTATATGATGATATTACCAGGTTTGCAAAATGTGCCTTAAATCCATCCATTGCTAACAGTTTTGTCTCCAATATTTAAATCTTGAATGCAGTGTCTCATGTTTTTTCGTTGCCTATTTAGTAGCAAATGGAAAATTGTACTGTCTCTATTCCTGATATTCATTATTTTCTCCTTTATTCCTTGTTCTTTCAATGCCAGTTCTGTTCTTTAAACTTTTCTGACGTGTTTTTTACATGTTACTCTATGATTTTTTGTAGGATGTCCCTGCTTCATACCATTTTATATTTGTTTCTTTCATGTCTATAAGCTAGAGCAATGTTTATGTTCCATATTTGTAAATGGCCTTTCTTCCTTTTGTAGTTTTACAATTTGTTGAGCAGGAAGTAGCTACTGAACTAAGTATTCTATTAACTGTCTAAATAGCCTTTTCAACATTATAGTTTGTATTCAGGTTTTTTGTTTCGTTTTCAAGATTCAAGTTGTACAACTGCATCTTTATATTTTTCTTTATATATCCTTCTCCAATTTATACGTTTTTCTGGTTTTTGAGATTGGTTTGCAGATTTGTTAGCCAGTTGTGTCTTGCAGGAGATGGAAAATGGGTAGTGGTCCGAGACATTAGCTACTAAATTTCTGACAATTTCCTTTTTTGAGAAGTCTCTATTGGAGCTATTTGCATAAAGGAAGTAGTCAATTTCACTGCAGTCTTCACCTTTTGGGTTAATGTATGTTTTCCCTACTGTATCATATTTGAGATTAAAATCTTGTATAAACTGTAGAATATATTTTGTTCTTTTTTCCAACAGATTTTTACCAAGGTCTTCATTTATATCTCCCCTATGATGATATCATGTGTGTTTTGATATTTCAAATATATGACATGAAGTTGATCTATGGATTGTGTATTCGTCTAAGTCATGAAAACCTTTGGTAGGCAGATATACTGAGATTACAAGTAGTGGTTTGATAAGATTGTCTCGGAACTCTATACATTGTATTCTTTCATTTCCATCTTGCAAGGGTGTAATACTTTGATTTATTTCTCTTTTCCAAATAATAGCTACTCCTCCGTAGCCTCTATGTAGTTTACTTGGTTGTATATTATCATTCATATCTACAGCTTTCCCACGTGAGCTTTTCCTGCATGTTGGCATGTAGTATTAAAAATAAACACATGTCTCATGATTTATGTACTTAAAAATCTTTTTGACAACCAAAATCTCCACAAAGACATTAAGATCCAGGGGAAGTGCGAGAGAATCTCAGACACCCAAGGGTAATATTTCCAGTCTCGGGCGAAGCCTGCTGAGTCCGAGATGATTGAAATCTTACCCGTGGGTGTCCGAGATTCTCTTGTCTCGCAATTTCTCACTGCATTCACCCTGAAATATACTAAATCCCACACAAAAAATCGCCTTTTTTCGTCTGTTTACACAAGGAGTTATGTCCCTTTTTGTAACGTCATAAAATCAGGAATGTATACCCGAGCGCGCCATATTTTAAAAGACGACTTTTCGTGTATTTTCATCGAAAATTTAACTTTAAGTGATGTAACAATTTTACAATACGTAGATTAAATTCACTTATGGTCACTTATGAGGGCAGATGTAGACTACAGAATCTAAATGTGCAAACGCAATATTTGCCGGTAAACTGCACGTGATTTTTCTTTGTCTTGCACTAGTCACTAAAATTCACTAATGAGACACAAACAGTGTCGCCGCAGCATGTACCGCCTTTGCATGCCAATTTCATAAATCTTATATATATTTTCATTTTACTGACATATGTCCTTCATGCCAGACTATAAAAATGTATTTGAATCAAGATGATATGAATCTAGCACCGGTGAAAAGGCAAGATCAAGAAATCTCAGACATCCAAGGGTAAGATTTCAATATTTCTCTGACGAGGCTTGCCGAGTCAGAGAACCATTGAAATCTTACCCGAGGGTGTCTGAGATTTCTAAATCTTGCACTTTTAACGGTGTTTGATTCGTTTTCTCAATTTTGTTCATAAAAAATGTCTTTCGGCGCCGCCATGTTGTCCTGACCATCCGCAATTACTTAGCGACTCGCCATGACGTCAAATGACGTCATAGTATGCACGAGGTTGTCTCACATGGGGTGATGTGAGACAAAAGATATCTTAGCCTGAGGGTTTGAGATCAGCCTATCTCGCATTTTCACGAGGGTTTGATACCTTTTCTCGCTTTAACGTCCTGAAATAACCCGAAAAACTATGCGCAGCTTTGACTTTCACATAATATATCACAAACGTTCCCAGGAAAAAGATGACGTCACAATTACTTTACGTTTACCAAAGCTGGATGGTAACTTCGTTGTCAACAATTGGCGCACTATTTTAAATCTCCGTTTAAATAAAAACTGCATTTCTCGCAGTTCATGATACATTTCAGCTTAAAAGGTACATGTCCATTCTTTATTTAAACAGAAAGAGTTATAAGCTGATCTCGACCACCCCAAATTACGAGATTTCTCTATCCCATAGGCGAGAAATATAGTATCTACCCCAAGGGAAAAGGCGAGATAGGCTGATCTCAAACCCGAAGGCTAAGATATCATGTCCATCCCGAGGCTTGCCGAGGGATGGACAATATGAATCTAACACGGGTGGGTGTGCGAGACAATATGAATCTAACACGGGTGGGTGTGCGAGACAAGAAAATCTCACACACCCAAGGGCAAGATTAAGGTTGTCTCTGACGAGGCTTTGCCGAGTCAGAGACTACCTAATCTTGCCCGAGGGTGTGTGAGATTTACCTTGTCTCGCACACATACCCGTGTTTGATTTGTTTTCTCACCCTGCCAACATGAACGGGCAGTTGCTCAATCTGACATTGGACATCATGTTTTGTACTACTAAGCATATACGCTGGATTTCTGTTGACACTAAATAATTCAAAACATAATACATTACACAATTATTTACTTGGCTTACTGTGGCTTTTCATTTGTGTCTACTTATACACTGAAATCGTTGATCTGAAATTTGACCTTCCCCACTTTTGTTTACTTACGGGAGTTATGTCCCCTTTTATGACGTCATAAGATTTAAGCGGGATTTTTGAATGTTGAGTATAACGTTATTTTTAGAATTATCTGGTACATATAATAGGTGTCAAGAGTTAAAGACACAGTTTTATAAGTCGACGTTGTTTGAAAATGTGCTTATCTAAAAAAGAAAAACATAAAGACAGGTGCATTATGAATGTCAAGCAGATACAAAAATCGCGGGAAAAAGATCGTGTAAGTGTTCTCACCCAGGCGGTTGGGTGAGACGGAACATGGGTGGGTGAGACGGAAAAATCTCACCCAGGCATTGGATACATAGAAAGCACTACAGGTAGGGTGAGAAGGAAAAATCTCACCCAGGCATTGACTACATAGAAAGCACTACAGGTAGGGTGAGAAAGAAAAATCTCACACCGCTAAAAATAGGAACTGACCTGTCTCAAAAGTGAGAATGCTTTATGCGACATCAAATGTGACAAACCAATACATACGATACATACGTTACTGTCGCCAACTCTAACATGAACTAAAGTTTACCTTGTGGTTGCAAAGCGACTCTTTTGTTGTAATTTATATGACATCTAACCAGTAGTGCTCAGTGGAACACTTCATTTGGATGACTGCATGATAAATAAAGAAGTTATTCAGCGGAACTGTCGCTACCCGAAGTCATGTCGCTAGTCGCTTGATACATACGGAACTCTATACTTCCTGCAATTCAATAAATAAGATATTAAGGTCCATATCAGATTATTGTAGCTAAACGGAAATATTCTGTTCATTGTACAAACCCAAAGTCATTTGTAGTGAAAAATTGTTTTGGTGACCATGTTGCCCTTTGAAAGTGAAATTGTCATGGTTATATATTATATGATACCTACGTTACTAGTGTTTTATTTACTCTCTTCATGGTGTAGAAACCAGTATTAAGTATTTTCAGTAACCAGGTACCGTGAGCATATCAGAGAAGGTTTATGTATGAACAACAGATAATTAGCTGCCAGTAACTATTCCGATGATATGGTGTGAAAAATACATACGTACGTTACCAATACATACGTTACTGATCAAATCCCCATTTCTGGGAAAGTGATGTTTTGTTCCTTCAAGAGGATCTTGTACGACTGCTTTACGTAAATTCAGAGATGCAATTTAGAAGAGAATTTCAATTCTGGTAGCTAATAAATGAACTTATTCAATACATACGTTACCAAGACACCTGAAATAATATACATGTATTACGCTTTCCAAAAATAGAGTTCTCCATTTATTATTATTTCGAATTTAAAGCTTTATAATGACATTTTTTAACATTTTATTGAAATTGCCGTAATGTTAGGGTCATCTCTGTCAAAAAGTGATAACGAACCTATGTTACCGGCATTAAAATCAGCAAAACTTCTACATGGATACTTTCTTACACATATTTTTTATTTAAATTCTTGCAAATAACTTTAATTTGAAAAATCAGGCGCTAAATTCAAGTGGTACCTCAATGTATTTGTTTTCTCTTTTGAAATACATCCGTTACTTTTACTTATGCTTTCACAAATTTAAAACAAAAGTGACAAAACAAAAACACAAATGATCCTTTTAAATGTACTTTCGATTGGGAATAGATTTATATAAAAATTATGGACATTTTCATGGAAAATGAGACTGATATGCGTGATTTCTGATGATGCGGAAATTATAGAAAAATTATTTTTAATTTGTCTAGTAATTCGGTTGTTTTCGTCAGCTTTTCGGGGATGTTGTATAAGACTAATGTTTTGATGTCGAAGTTATCAAACCATTTTATGATTCCTATTTACCCTCTCCAACAAAAAACAAAACAGTCAACAATATACGGAACATGAAAACCAAATAATATCCCATACATTGTTCTGCTAAAAAAAGTAACGTATGAATTTGGTTGATTTTTTTAACTTTTCATATCATTATTCAACTTTTACAGTTTCCATTGGTAAAAGTTTAGTTTGAAATATGTTCTTTCCAATAAATCTAGTTGTTCAGCCTTTGCTCGTGATGCAAATTCTGTCAATTTTGTTGTCAGATATGGTCCTCATTAGTGAATTTTAGCATAAGTGCAGGACAAGGAAATCTCACACCGCTAAAAATAGGAACTGTTGTGTCTTAAAAGTGAGAAAAAGAACACTTCCTGAATGCATGACCATTCTTTGGCAAGGTTACATGTAGTCTCATAACATTTATACCATACCAAACCATTCTGTCCCTATCAACATAAACCAATACATAAACAGAACATTGAAATGATATAAACCTTATTATCACAAGATGTCCACATGAGTCCTAACAGCATTACTCCTTATACAAAAGTGAATGTCATGTTTTATACTCCATAGAAACTTCAATATTGGAAAGGAGTCTGAGTTAATTTGCAATAAAATTGAATCCGTAATGCGAATAAGATGTTTATTCAGTGTCCACAGTATCTATATATGCATGTTTGCCCCCCCCCCCCCCAATCTGACAACAATCGATATGATCTCCGAAATAATGTTGAATATATTGTTCCAAGATGTAGGGTATATGTTAGTGAGAAATCGTTTGTGCCGTCTACCACCATACTATTGAATAATTAGGTCCAAGTATACGCAATTCTGGAACAATCTCAGTAGTTAACTATGGCAAAAAGCCGTAGGTTTTCAAAAAACGTTT
>MJUU01056881.1:4905-17467 GCA_002080025.1 Modiolus philippinarum | reverse complement strand
GATCGCTATTTTTGTTATTCTATTGTGACCCTCCACACAGGTTTATGTATCACTGCATCTTAAATGCATAATTCGGGTTATTCTTGACATTAAGTCGAATAAGTAAAAGTGTTGTTTCTTTACTTTGTTTTACCACATATTTTAAGAGACTTTGTCTCATGTGTATTTATTCCATATTCTAACATGGCTCTAGTTAATCGTCAACCAGAATAATACTCGATAACCATATATTTTGCACATGCGCAAATGGTATCGGAATATTAGTAAATGGGATGAAAAACAACAATATTTTTAATTTTGTTCATCTTAATTTATGAAGGAATTAAAGGTTAAGAACAGTTTTTAACTAAATCATGCCATTCAGACACATATATGTGTATTGTTTTGCTATAGATTTGAATTTTGAACTTGCATCTGTTTGAAAACGTCAGATTGTGTATTGTGACGTCATAGACACAGACATCAATGGAGGTGGGAAATCCGCCTTCTCATAGGCCGCTTCAGAAAGGAAAATTTCATTTTCTGTCATATTAGAATCGAAATAATTCATGGCAGGTATATGGTTATTGTCATTTTACCATGGGCTGGGCCTTAATATTCGTAAATTTAACCCCTCGCTAACGCCCTGGGTTAAATTCGAATATAAAGGCACAGCCCATGGTTAAATTTCCAATAACCATATACCTGCCATGAATTATTTCTTAATCCTTTCATTGTTTACTTATAAACCATAGAAATCGATGTTCTTTAACCTTGATATCAATTTCCTGATCAGAAACTTTTAGGAACTACCATAAACAGGATTATCATAAAGTCAACTTATTTCTTCGTAGTGTCTTTAAATCACTGTATGCCGTTCACTGAAGATAACATTTTCGTCCTATGACATAGGATGTTTACATTTCACTTCAATTTTCTATTTTCGTGCCTACAGTAGGAACAGTGATTTAATTAAGAAATCATATCAAATAACTGTCTCATAAAGTACACACAAGTAATGTTGTCATGTTAATTTACTGTCTTTTCCAAAGAGTTTCAGCTTTTCGAATCGCAAGCATTGTTCGATATTTCAATTCACTGTTTTTATTACGCTCAATTGAAAAAAAAAGAAATCGGATATATTAAACGTTAATTCATTCGACACACACCGACAACAGTTTAAGGTAGCTAACTCATCACAGTTTTGAATTTGTGTCTGATTTCGGAACTCTTCTGGTTTTCTCCAGTAAAATATCTTAGATAATTCTCCACATGGACCCCACTTTTTATTTCATAAATGTCTTCTATTTGTCAAATAAAGACACCTGACAAGCTTTCATAAAATTCTTGATATAACTTTTTAGCTTTTAGACAAACAATAGCCCTAATATTGAATCAAGGTAAAATCCATAGAAATCCATTTCCCGCCAAATTTGCAATGCCTTGTATCTCCTTTAGAAGCACAAGAATCTATTTTTTTCCTTTTACCATTTCGCTTAATTAATTTGAATATATTTCAAGATATCCCTGAAATAAACAACATCAGGAGTGAGCCTCCTAACCACCGGATTTTTCGTTGACATCGTGGTATGCTTCAAGCAGTTCATGTTCAGCCTTCCTGAGCACCTGATAATTACTCCATTTTGTAGTGTGGTTCACAGTCCTGGCTTTAATCGGCGGAAGCAAAACTTAAGTTATGCAAAGAAATCTTTGAAGAGTTTCTGGATGTGACGGAGGAGACGATAAACAACCGTTTCATAAAGTGAGTGCATGTGAAAAATCGGAATTATATTTTGCATTATTCTTATATTGCAAAATAAATGAATTGAATGCTGTGGCAAATGCTTTTAGGATTAAAAACATACATAGTTTGTGTCTCAGACGAAATAGAACCCTATAATTTCAATCTTCTAACGAAAGCTCAGAAGAAAAGTGTTACACTTTTTCATACGAGTTATCTTTCCAAATTTTGTCATTTTTAGATTCCTACTTTAATTAAGAAAGAATTCACGGGGGCGTGAATATATAGCGATTTTTCCACGGATAGGCCCTTTATAGAAAAACTTTTACTCAGAGAGTACGCGAGGGGTAAAATATAGGTATTATACCCCCTTCACATACGCGAAATTTTTCTTACGATTAACGATATCTTACGAATTGCTGAGATGGGTTTGAGAGATGTTTACGGATAAAATAATCGACAAATATTCGTGGATATTCGTGTAAACATTTTTGACATGTCAAAAATTTTCATGTCCTTACACGAATCGACACGAATATCTAAGAATGTCTAAGAGCTATTTACGAATGTTGGCGAGTTTAATACGGATGTTTGCGATCGACTACGAATCGATTATTCGTAAGAATTCGTAAGACAAATTTATGTGTATGTTAAGGGGGTATAAGGCATACCGTTTTAAAATCAACATATACTCACGGTCCCGTGAATTATTTCGATTCTAATATGACACTTACAGTGTACAGAAGAGATGAGTTCGTCGTTGTATTTATAGGCGAAACAGTCATCTTACTCCATAAAGTATGACCTTTTGTTATGACGCTGCAAAAACTGTCGTCAAAGGTTTTGTTATGATGCTCGAGGAGGCTAGTTGGGGATATTGAGATTACGCGAGGAAATTCGCTTTGTTCATTCATACAAAGAACAATCATGGATTATTGACTGATCGTTGACTGGGGGTGATCTCTGAATGATCGCTGAATCATGTCTTTCGGCGGTTGTAGTAAAATTAAGTGATAACTAGTAAATGATGCGACTCTTGACTCTTGCATCATGACGGATGACGAGTAGAAAAAAACCTAATCAATCATGTACAGATGATCAGTTACGAATGACTGGTAACTTATTTGTATTGACTGATACAGGTAAATTGAAAAATTATCTCCAAAACGAATCTCACAGAGCCTTGTTATAATAGTTCTTAGTAAGATCAAAGGTCATATCAATATATTTATCAGATAATTCTAGGTAATTCAAGAGATATTCTTACTGTTGTTTGATGTGTATGTTTCTATTTTAGCATCAAAATTCTACTCAACTTTCACAAAAATTCATAAAAAGATAAGATCAAAATTTCTGAAGTCATTTTTTTTTCACAAAAATCAAATCTGTGAATTTCGGAACAAATCACCACTAGATGGTATTTACAGAGATTGTTATAACATTTACCACTCATGTTCCACTAACGAGTTAAATTTTATTAAACATTCATAAAAAGTTTGTATCGCAAATAATAAAAACCGTTTCATACACTTAACATATGGGAATCACTTAGATAAATCACTACTTCACGATATTATTAGAGATTGTTTTTACTTTTCACACCCCAAAATTCTACAAATGCATTAATATTTAGCCCAAAAAATTTTTAAAGACACTCAAATCTTTTCAAAACATTTTAAATATTGGAAAAAATATTGGAATAATCCATAACAAGATGTTATTTTAAGAGATTATGTTGACATTTCACACTCAAATACTATTAATCAGATATTTTTTGCGAAAAAATTCATAAAAAGTCTATATTGCAAACATTTAAGTCGCACTAAAATACTTAAAATATGGGAGTTATTAGAATTAATTACTGTCAGGTATTTTTTAGAGATTGTTTAAACATTTCACACTCGAAAATCTACTCATTGAATATTTTATTGGCAAAAAAATTATAAAAAAAAATTGTATCGAACACATTCTTATCATTTCAAAACACTTCAAATATGGAAATTACTAAAAAAAACTTCTAGATTGCATTTTAGAGATTGCATTTTTATTTTAGACTCAAAATTCTGTTAATCATATATACTTTCGCCAAATATTCCTTAAACAATCAAAACATTTTATTTGACCAAAGGTATATAAATTTTGCCCACATCTGATGATTTAATGCTGCCGAGTTTTCTTACTTTTGACTCGATGAGTGCCCTGTGGTTGTTTAAGTGTTGCGATTGCCTTCTGTTAGTCGTTTTGTCTGGCAACAGCTGTCAGCGATTGCAAGAACACTTTGCCAGGTAGTTTTATGTTTGTTGGCGATCCGACAGACATGGATGTAGTATTCCTAACCATCTAGCAGAGAATTCCGCTCAAACTGATGCTAGGGACGTCTTCGCATGAGGTATGAACAAAGCTCATAGTCGAGGCCTCATGGTGAATAAAAGCGTTGCAAATTCCCATGTATTTGTAGATTTGTCTCATGTGCATTTACTGCACATCCCTTGATAGCTTAATTTAAGGTACAGTAAAACCTGGGTAAACCGGCCGACCTTCGGACCGAGAATAAGAGCCGGTTTGGACAGTGCGCCGGTTTACTCTGGTTTCACAGAAACCCGGAAGTCAGTGGCGGATCCAGACTTTCTGCTAAGGGGGGCCCGACCAATATTTTTTTCAAAAGGGGGGGCCCGGAACCCAATTTTTTTAAAAACCCCTAGGAATTTTAAATATTTTCCGACCTAAGGGGGGGCCCGGGCCCACCCGGCCCCCCCCCCCCTAAATCCGCCACTGGAAGTGAAGTGCAAAAGATGGAACGTGGCTATTCTGATCCTGTCATTAGGTTATTTTAGCTTTGAAATTATTAAAATAGAATAAATATACAAATTTATTTATTCTTTATTATAAATACAAACACTGAGCACATGTCGTCTTTCAGTAATTCATTTTCACGCCGTAAACATGTCAAGTGTAACTTGTTTCTTTTTTAATTTATTTCGAATGATCGTGTCCTCGGTCATTGTTTTCATTTTCAATAATCCTTTCATATAACGGCTGTCCTTTTTCGCTGAAAATCGTATCATACAATTTACATGATGAAGGATATCATGGTGTGTAAAGTCTTCGCCCGTAGTATCTAGAATTTCTTCTTCGTTGTCGTCATCACTCGTCTCGTCTGCTGTTTCGGAAGCTTTTTCAGTAGCTTTAAAATTGTCTAAAATCGCTTGCTCCCAGTCCCCCTCGTATGTTTCCTCAGTTTAATCGTTTTAAAATACACAAGTTTAATTCCTCACATGTAGCATCCCCAATTGAATGGAATGTATCAATGCAGCTGTTTCCATTTACCTTAGCTAGTTTTATCAGCATAGGTTACAATGTCTAGTGATTCAATACTATTTTTGCAAATTTCAATAAATGATTATTTCTTACTAATTACCCTACCGAGTTAAAGTTTGAAAATGTATGCACTAAGTTGCAGTTCTTAGTACGTATATGAATAATCTAAGAGACTACGTCGCTGTATTTTTCTCAATCTTGCGCGAAAACATTTGGAAACGGACAAAGCTGACGAATGCAGTAAATCTACAATCCATGCTACGCATTGGGGTGACTTAATTAACATTTAATTAAATAAAATTAATAATTAAATGGAAAGCCAATATTTTAAATGGCGTTTTTGCAGAGTAAAAAGTTTTCCTAATACAGTACATCCTACGTAGAAATGTAGTTAGGTAGTGTTGATTTGGTAATTACGGCGAAGACTGGGAGAACATAATATGGGGCACAGATAAAATCAATCGAGTTGATGATGACACTGAAAAAAAAAATGTAAAAAAAACTTCATGAAAAAATAACAAACAAGAAAGTGCCAATTACTTTGTATGCATAAACAAAGCGAATCTCCTTATTCATTTTCAATATCCTCTACCAGGACAATTGGCAGTTTTTGTATTTATTACAACTCTTTTGCAATTCCGATACATCCGAAAATAACAATAATACAGCAGAATCTCACGATGAAAAAATATTGAAACTATAACATGTAACTTTGTGAAATACACCACGAGAATGAAAAAGCGCCAATTTTATGTCTGATTCTTCGCGTTACGACTAACATTACGAGGGCTCTACTACGTCTATGACAAACAATTATTCATGTTACAAATCTGAAAAAAAAACATTTACCAGAGTATAGGATTCTTTGATTTTGCAATATGAGAAATAAAGTTACTTCCGGATTTTTGTAGGTAACTTTCCGAAGCGGTTGTTAAGGGGGTTCGCTACTACATTTGAAAATAAATAGGATTTCAAATAATCATGATTTTATGTTAGAAAATTAAAAAATAAACAATTTAAGTGAAAAAAATTGATAGGTTGATGATCTAGTTTTTGAGATTTGAGTGATCGAAAATTTGGCGGGAAACCGAACTCCTTTGATTTTTCGTAGGATTTACATTATGCAGGTTTTACCATGAATGAATGAGACAGAATAAATAGAATCCAATGAAATTTTTACAGAATGCTCACAAAGATGTATATAATGAAATTATGGAAAAAAATAAGGGGGTTAATGGGCAAAAAATTATAATACTTTTAAATGGATAAAACCCGAGGATTCCGAAAATCTGACAAAAATCCCAAAACATGAGGAGCGAACCTCCTTAATAGTCTCCTTCGCGCAACCCAAATCCTAGCTCATGTATCTCTTGCGAAACCAAATGTTCTGCTAGTGTCGGTTTTCAGTCGTTACAGTACCAGAGCTTTATTGTTTGCTTTTGGAATATAAAAAAAAACATACCATGAGAGAAAAAGGACAAAGAGGTTCGAAATGATTTTTTTTTGTTTTAAATGCATTACAATAAAAACAGTTTCATAATTTTAAAATTTTACTTCAGAAACATACTGCAACATGTGCAATGAAAATTGCTTTGTCAAATTATATTTGCATCGTTTTCTTTGCACATGAGATAACATGACATTACGTCAGACATATGTTGGTTATTACATACATTATGGATGTATAGCGTTTCCATCTTTTTTACAAAAACACTAAAGAAAATCATTTTGCGTGTAAGGCATTGTCTGCTGAATTAAACATCCAATGGATGTTAAATTTGTGCATGTGCTATACACATTCAAAGCAAAACAACGGCTGTATAACACCGAAGGAAAAAAGTCCTAGATTACATTAATCAAAGTCCGGAGACAAGGCAAAAGTAAGAACACTAGAAGACGGAAATAAATACTAAAAGTTTAAGCACTAACAGTGTAAACTCTAAAAAAAAAAGCAGAAAAAGTGACATCAGGTGCTCCGGAAAGGTAAGAATATCCTGCTCTGTATACTGTATAAAGCATCCGTCATACTGTCAGTGGGTCAATCCAGGTTGAATTCAAATCCGGTGAGACGTGAATCTATCTGGAAATGTCCCATTTTCATTTGTGAGACCGATATCTTATAACTATCTATGATGTCGTTTTAGTGGTAGAAAAGAAAGTAAAAAAGTTTCCAAACTCTTTTAATACAAAAAATCCAGAATTTCTAGAATAATATAAATAACAACGTATCGAAGTTACAGTGAATTTTCTTCATATGCCCATAAGAGCTGATAAAATTAAAACATTTGGAAATCCATCAATCGAAATATGTGTAAAATCTGATAGAGAACAAATTACCAATTGAATCAAAAGAGGAAAGCCAAAATCAGCTGAGGACAGAGATATATATTTAAGGGATATACTCTTTAGTTTTCAACAAGAATTCACAAATTGCTATTCGCGCTTCATTGGAGACATGTGTTCCTTTTTCCTCTCTGTAATCCATACTCTGCTCAGATAGAAAACGTCAGTATCCATGTGAAGATTCCTTCAAATAACATAGATATGGAAGCATGTTGACATTAGGTTGTCAGATTGTTTTTGACAGTCATCTTTTTGTTAGATATTAGCAAATGATAATTAGGATAAATGTGTATGAAATGTAGTAGTTTTATATGCTAGATAGTTTGCGATTGAAGCATTTCAAGTTCTCTGTTTTTGTTCCTTTTTTTAAGAATAGAATTCACTGTTCATTATGTTGAAGTTAAATTAGGGCATGGAAGGACTGAATGAATAACAATTTAATTATTCATTTTTGCATTTTTCAAAACCCCGTTTCACTTCGAATTTATGATATTAAGTCGTATATAATATTTTAAAACCAACATATGAAAAATGATATATTAATTAATTAAATAACGATTCTTTTTTCATAAGTTCTTTAGCCATGTGATAACCAGGCATGGGGCGAATTGCATTGCATTGTAGTGCATTATATTACAATAACATTTGAAAATTAAGCATTATATTACAATTACATTTACTTCAATGTTTGAAAGTAATGTTATTTATTGCAATTACACATTACATTTTTACAAATTTTATCAAGAAAAGTAATAGTTAATCATCGTTTGCAATTTATTTATAGTGGATACTGTGAACATGTTTATGTAGCAGGGAAGAGAACAAATCGAATCAACCTTTTAAAACTGATAGTATTTTGCTTCAATTGAAAATGGTGCAGATTCATGAAAAAAATACATGTGAAAATATCCACCCTCCTAGTTCAAATTTCTTTTTTGGTGTATTTCGTTGCATTTATATGTAATTTATATACTATACTGTATTATCCCTTTCGCTCTGTGTATGTAGTTAATATTTTTTCTCCTTTTTCACAATTTTTGTGGGACAGTTTTGAGGTTTACAATTTAGAATTAAGCCTTAAGGGTTGGGAGATAAATGTTGGATTATTTCATCATCACTGTATTAAGTTAATGTGATCTTAAAGTTTTAAGAATGAACTTTACATGTAGTTTTTGAGAAAAGAATCAATTTAGATCCCTATAAATATGTATTCATGGTTAGTTTCTGATAACTAACACTTTAATTAACCAATTAAAACCATAAATCCCCCTTTTCGTAAGGAAGGAATTAATTGAAATGTAAACTAATTAAGTGTTTTGCATCTTACAATCATTGGGTGTATTCCTCAAATGCCAACATTCTGTGATCACCCGACAATTTACCTATAACATTTTGTTTGCATTCAAGGAATAGTGTCAGATAGTTGTCCAAACAAATGGCATGCTTAATATACAATTTCTCTAAATTTTGTATTTGGCTGGCTTCACCTCAGAAAATATAAAAAAAAAATCATAATTTTTTTCAAAGTATGAATTTGTTCTAATGCGTTTACATTTTTTAACTTTATAGGAATAAGCCATGCCGAATGTTGCCATATTAATGAGTGTTTTGATTATTATATTAGAATACTTTGTTTCGCACGAGAAAAGGAACAAAACATTTCTTTATCAACTTCATTGTAAAAAACATATACAATGTATGTTCTAGCAAAATGTCATAGTACACAACTTACAAATCCACATGTAGGTTTTTAGACGTTTTTTTCATGAATTGCATGAGCAGTAGTAAGAAAAATAAATGCAGTAAACTACTACTAATTTGGGTTGAATGGCGACTAGGCCAATAAGATTATTTACACCAGTATATTTTATCTTTAGCATGATGACATAGTTATGCAGATGTCAACAGCTGTTTTGTATTTGGAAGAGGTAAATGGGCAATTGTTCAAACAATAGGGTTTTAAATAACTCTGTAAATTTAGTCATGGATACTCGTTTTGGACTCCACGGGTATCCCTGTGAATCACATTGACCAAAAATATGGAACA
Source organism: Modiolus philippinarum (assembly GCA_002080025.1). NCBI lineage: Eukaryota > Metazoa > Mollusca > Bivalvia > Mytilida > Modiolidae > Modiolus > Modiolus philippinarum. The sequence continues at coordinate 8,039 of MJUU01056881.1, read as the reverse complement.
TAGATTGACATTTGTGGATCTCCTTGCAAAAAGCCTAAATCAGTAAGCTAAATTGGATTTTAATACTTTTCATAATCAAAAGAAAATTGTGCTTATGTTTACAGATAAGCAATATACATGTACAGCCTTAATATGTCAACCGACTAAGTAGCAGAACTCCGTTCAGTCTAAGTATGCATTGTCCAATTCCAGCATTGTCCAGTTCCCCACTGTTTGATTCAGTCATCTGTTAAATGTTAACGATATAGGAGCTGAATCAGGGAATAAGTTCAGTCGAAATGTAACCCTGTCTGTCCACACTGTTAGGAGCTCATGGATTTATCTCAGTTGAAATTAAAAAATCAGTATTTTGTTAAATCATATTTGAATTCTGTTTTAGTTATCTTTATAAAGTAAGTGAGAACCGAACCGTCAATCAAAAAGACGAAGAATCCATGGGCAATGGCAACATCTATAACTTTGTCATGTTTGTGTATGTTTTTTTTTTCATGATCTTAATACAATTTCATATTTATTTGACATTTTTAAGTAAATAAATGTTTTGAAATCTTGTATGTTCATATGATGTTTTCGCCAATTTTTACCTATTAATTAGTGTTTCAATTAATGTCTTAATTCTTATCAGGTCAAGTCAAGTAAAATTATTTAAAGTCGGTAATGAACAGTTCAGTATTTGAACAAAACGAAAATCCAGTGATGTATCTTTTCTTGTATGGACCGCCATGTTATAGATAAGAAATACTTGTCAGCGTTATTGAGTTCTTTGCCATTTGATTTTGTGTTTGTTGACGATCCCGAATCCATGGGCGTACAATTACATGGACATAGCGTCGTTTGACAATTAGCAAATGATTCTGCTCAAACCGGTGCTAGGGGCCGTTTTGAACTTACTATGAAGTATCAGCAATGCTCATTGCCTTATTTTGACTTCAAGCTGAAAAACAACAATAAAAGCGTTGTTCCTTTGCTTGTTTTAACACGTATTTGTAGAGACTTTGTCTCATTTACATTTACACTTTGTAGAGACTTTGTCTCATTTACATTTTCACCATATTCTTTCATTTACTAAACATCTACCTAAAGTTGAATTATCTTAAAAATTCGATTAATTCCCATTGCATTAAATTTGCATGGTGTTTGTTTTGAATGATATTCTAGAGACAACACAAAAAAGTTCGTATCCATGGTTGCAGACGGGATTGCTTTAGTTTCCCATGGAATACCTTTGTAAGCTTTCAATAATAATCAATAACTTATTCCTTTTATGGTGTACGAATCTCCATTTTTAATTCATGATGATACAATTATTTAGACATTCTTAAGGTCTGTATCACACATAAGTATAAGATGTAATAAACAACAACCTTGTTATTCTCAAAATATCAAGAAATGAACATTTTGATACTCATTACCTGTTGTTTGTCATCAGTTTCAGGCACACTTCTGTTTGGACATTTTAATGTAACTGAACATGTGCGTATATCTGGAGTTCATACGGCCAAGCAAAAAGCAAGCACACTATTGATGTGCTCATTACATTGCCTGAAACATAAAACATGTTCAGCTGCTAATTATAATAAGGAAATAGGCAGCTGTCTATTATATAGTGGCAACAACCAATGCACCAAAACAGATAAAGATTGGAACGTACTGTGGAAAACAGAAAAAGGTAATGTAACACGTACAAACATTTTAGCACTTTATACTAAAAAACAAAATACCGAAGTAACTGTAAATTTTGTTTCTGCATATGCGCATTTCGACAACTTATATCTCTTCAGTGCAGATAAAATCAGAACCGAAGTACATGTAACAAATGATAGAGAACAGATAACCAATACGATCTAAATATAAAAGCCAAAATCACCCATTAAAAGATGAGAAATGACTGCAGGACAATGTTTTGAACAAGTCCCGTTTTTACATGAAATTCACTGGGAATTGTGACGTTGTTATCTCAATTTTGGCCACGTACCGTACAATTAACTTCTCAATAAATTTTAAATATTTATAAATTATTGAATTTAATCGTTTACCTTATTTGTAAATATATAACAATTATATGTCGTAAAAGATATAGTTTTACACAACCGCCTTCAAATTCAATAAACTATTCAGAGCTTCACTCCACTTATGACCAATAGAAGGGAAACGGGGAATGTGTCAAAGAGACAACGACCCAAAGGGGAGTAATGACAACTCAAAGCCACCATAAGATCTTCAATGAACGGTAAGAAAACCCCACACCCAACGGTAAGTCGGAGTCGGCTCCTGAATAAAGATTAATAAAGTTCATTAAATAAAGGCCGTTTTTCAGAACATCACCTTGACACGTAAACAGGATAGGACAATTTATGTAGGTACAACTAGCAAAAACTTTTATTTCATTTTGAAATATCATTTTTTTCAAGGCTTCAAATTGCGTCATATGCGATCATTTATAAAATCTTCAATAAATATCAGCACTTGTCGAAAAAATTGAAGATTCAATAAGAACTCTGATTCAAGATTGTTTTCTTTATCAGTACATGGATGATCATTTCTTTCAACTGTCTACGACCTTTCAATAGCAATTGCTGTTGAGTTGCTACAGGACATTACCGCAATTGGAGTAGAGTTAAAGCATGCCATAAAACCGGTTTAATCCAAGATTTCTCTTCAAATGCCTATACCAAGTGAGAATCATTGCGGTCTTTTTTTTTCGTGTGATTTCCACCTGATTTGTCTTTTTGTCTTATGGATTTCGGCTGTTGACAACTCCGTTTTTGAGCACTTCAAGTTTCTACAAAAAGATTGATATACTAAAATCCGGTACCAAATTATTTAGTAATTCGGTTAGTAGTTGGGTCGTCAAGTGAAAAAAAGACACGATTCTCCGAGACTTTCTTGCTTTATTTTGATAAATTATTGCTAAGAATAAGACTTAATAAAACATAGACTTATTATTGGTTTTACCATGTATTTGTACAGACTTTGTCTTATGAATTTACTTCATATCCTTTCATTGTTACATGTAATATTAGACTAAAGTTTGTCTCTCCTTATGTGTGGAGTCACTGAGACAATAGTTTGCATCTCCTTATGTGTGGAGTCAGTGAGACAATAGTTTGTCTCTCCTTAAGTGTGGAGTCAGT
>MJUU01056874.1:68869-102319 GCA_002080025.1 Modiolus philippinarum | reverse complement strand
TCTTCTGTACTAACGCGCCTTTTTAGCTCACCTGCCCTAAAAGGCCATGTGAGCTTTTACCATCACTATGCGTCCGTCGTCCGTCCGTCTGTCAACAATTTCAAAAATCTTCTCCTTTGAAACCACTGGGCCAAATGTAACACAACTTGGCCTGTATCATCACCAGAGTATGGCTTCTAAAAATTGGGTTCGATTAGGCGGTAGGTCAAACAACATGGCCGCTGTTGCTAAAAATAGAACATAGGGGTAAATTGCAGTTTTTGGCCAATAACTCGAAAACCGTTATAGATATCAAGAATCTGACACGATGTAAAAGTGATCAGCATAGCAAGATCTACCTGTCCTGCAATTTTGAAGAAAATCCGAAAACCCGTCTTGGAGTTATTGCCTTTTTTCCGTAAAATTTTCAAAATTTGTGCATTTTTTATTTTTTATTTCAAAAAGTGTAACAGATAGTGGTCAAGTGTATATTGCAAAAATGTTCAGCATATCAAGATCTACCAACCTTGAAATTTTGAAGAAAATCCAAAAATCCTTGTAGGAGTTATTGCCCTTTTTTCATGGAATTTTCAAAATTTTCATATTTTTCGTCTTTTATATCCAAAACTATAGAAGATAAAGGTTAAGTGTAAATTGATAAACTGTTTGCCATGCTGTGTGGATTTCAAAACTGGTGTAAAAAATTGTTTGTTGACCACCATTTTCAAAATGGCCGCCGAAAAAAGGCGGGAAAATTCAACATCGTTCAATTTCAATGAAATTTGGTTTCCAAATAGATATTGATGTAGCGACTTCAAAACCGGTGTTGAAAAGTGTTCGTCGACCGCCATTTTCAAAATGGTCGCCAAAAAAGGCGGGAAAATTCAACATTGTCCGATTTCAATGAAATTTGGTTGCTAAAAAGGTTTTGATGTCGCAACTTCAAAACTAATGTTAAAAATTATTCGTTGACCGCCATTGTCAAAATGGCTGCTAAAAAAGGCGGAAAAATTCAACATTGTCCGATTTCAATGAAATTTGGTATCCAATCACTACTTCAAAACCGATGTTCAATTAAGAATTGAACGCATTATTTTGAAGTTTCATTGGGATATGAAAGGGTTGACCGAAGCACATTTTTAATGAAGCGCGTTAGCGCTTCATGTTGAAAATGTGCGCCCGGTCAACACTTTTATAGTCCCTATGAAACTTCAAAATAATGCATTCAATTCTTATAATTACATTTTAAAACCAAATCATAAAAACAAATTTATTAAAAAGATATTATGTCATGTACAATGGGATTCTTTTTTTACTAATTCATCCGCCACGTGGTCATATGATCAAATGTGTTTCATGGGAATTGCAACGTTACGTTGATGTGCCACGTGAGCGATGTTCACCTATCAAATGACGGGATTCAAATGAATATTCATGAAATGTAATTATTGAAATTTGGTTTCCAAATAGGTATTCATGTCACAACTTCAAAACTGATCTTGAAAAATTGTTCGCTGACGGCAATTTTCAAAATGGCCGCCAAAAAAAGGCGGGAAAATTCAACATTTTCCGATTTCAATGAAATTTGGTTTCCAAATTGATGTTGAAAATTGTTCACTGACCGCCATTTACAAAATGATGTCTCGATTTCAAAACTGGTGTTGAAGGTGGTCCTTAGCAAGAATGTTTTTGTCAAAAAAGCCCAACAAAGAAATATAGGAAAATATTATCAGACTTTAAATACAGTTCAAGATGTGTGATTTTTGACGAGCAACCAAAGTTTGAGAGACTGAAGATCAACTGTTGAACTTACAATGTTAGCTTGATTGTGGCAACTGAAAGCCAGGTGAGCGATACAGGCTCCTGGGAGCCTCTGGTTTATTTATCTCCGACTGAATGAAAAATTCTGTGTAAGGTTTCATATCATTATTTTAATTGATCTGAAACAAAATCCTGCAAATAATATGAATTCAAATACTTTTAATATTTAATTGAAATCTCTTATGCAACTTAATTGAAACTGTGCCTGCTGTTTTAAAATGTCAACGAAGTTATCTTGCTAAAAACTATCACATGTCATTTTTTATTTATTATTCCTAGAAATCATGTATTGAATTTTTTTTACCTTTATGACAAAACCACGAAAACATAAATATTTCAATGACACCCAATATGTGAAAAAGAATTTAATACAATATTAGATACACTATTATTCCTAGCAATCATTTGTTTAAACTTTGATAATCTGTATGTTCCTCTATGACAAAATCACGAAAAAAGAAAACACCAAATTTGTGTTTTTTAAATATTTAAGAATAATTATTCCATACTTGTAGTAGTCGTTCATGAAACATATTAAAGACTAAAATAAAACGATAATTTTTTCTGCTGCTGGAAGCTTATAAAACGCAGTCTGAAATCTTAGTAAAAAAATCAATAGGTCGAAGAACTCGTTTTCCAGTAGACATTTTTAGAAATAGTAATGTTTAGACCTTTTTTATATAGTCTATAATTGGAAAAGTTTAATATTTCTATAAAAATAAAACGAATGTGGGGCAAGGTGGGTCATGGAAATTACTTTCATAATATAAAATAAACGGTAGGGGTCATCTATCATATTTTTGAAAAAAAAGTAACATTAAAAATGCAGAAAATAAATTTACAGTAACTTCGGTATTTAGTTGATTGTCATTACTGGGTCGATGCCTCTGCCGGTGGACTGTTAGTCCCCGAGGGTATTCACCAGCCCAGTAGTCAGTACTTCGGTGCTGACCCGAAAGCCGATTTTGAACCTTGCAATATCTAAATTTTTGTAAATTTTGTTGAAAACTAAAGAGTATCTCCCTCATGTAAAGCTCTGTCCTTAGCTGATTTTGGCATTAAATTTAGATCATATTGGTTATTTGTTCTCTATCAGTTTTTGAACATCTTTGAGTTTATGGTCTTTCCAGACATGCGCATATGCAGAAAGTAAATTAACAGTTACCTCGGTATTTCGATATTTGATATGTACAATATCGTGATTACTGAAATGCACAACGAAACACTAAATATTTAAATTCCAAGGTTATTGTACGTAATTTCATGCCTTTTCAGCAAAGATCAAATCTAAACACCTGAAAGATCAGAATCAATAAAGAACATTACTTTTCGCAGAAGGCAGTTTCGACAAAATCATGTGTCTTCAGTGCATACGTCTCTTCAGGAAATGACGTAACAGAGGACGTTGATAACGTTTTTATTTAACATTAACATTGAAAACAGTTCATGAACTGCAGATTAAATTAACCTTTGAATATGTGATAATAAAGGCCATAACCATTGGTTTAAATCAAACCTCCAAATACGCCATAATTAGAATAATAGAATAATAACTGGTATCATATTAAGATTATCAAGAATATTAAGCTCAATCTAAAACGTGCATAAGGAATAAAGTTTTTTTGTGAGAAATTGTTCCACTATGCAATTTCGTCTACCATCATGTGACATTTTTTATATAAACTTTTAATTTCCAGTTGAAAACACGAATAAGGTACAACCCATACAACATATTTCAACCATATTAATCTTTCATATAAATATTTTTTCGCTTATGAATATTTGGTGGCCAATTTATATGAAAGTTATCTATAAAACAGCGACATGTTTAGACGCAGGTTATAAAATTTGTAAAAATCAGTGGAAAAGTAAGATATTCTAAAAATCAATCTCATATTGAACTGTCAGTTTTGATATTTCTGTACACAACTAACATTTTCTATATGTTTTGTCTATGCAAATTCCATAAGACTTGCTTATCTAAAAAATATTATAAAACATTATCTCTATTCCAAGAATCAAAAGTATTAGTAAACATGCAAGCTTCAACTTTTCCTTTTGAAGTTATCAGTTTAGCTATCAAGCAAACCTTTTATGAATTTGACTTTAAAGATATTTTGCTCGAAGTTGAATCATTGGCTGTAGCAAGATCTGAATAGGAATTCTCCGATACATAAACGTCAAAAATAAAGGTTCACAGGGTAACCATTTGAAAATAGAAATAGAAGAAAAGCGTCCAGAAGTTTCTATTTGCTTATCTTAAAAATAAATATTAGTTTGGTTAGGAAGAAAATGTTTCATTGATGCAGTCGATGCTAATTTCCTTTTTTATTATATAGATTGCGGTGAAAGATTGAAATTTCTCAGTGAAATAAAAGTGATATATTTTCCATAATTTCACTCTAGGAAGTGACGTCACAAAAGACGTTGTCAACGTTGTTGTTAAGTAAACGTCGCAGCGGATTAACATAGAAAACGTAGTTCATGAAATGAATCTTAAATTAAACCACTATATTTTATGTGAGAAGGTCTATATAATAAATAACAATAACTAATTCGAGATTCTGATTATCGAAAATATTCAACTCATGATAGAAAAACGCTGTAATTCACTCATGCGCTGCGCGCATTCGTGAATTACTGCGTTATTCGATCATTCGTTGAATATTTTGCGATAATCAGAATCTCGGATTAGTTATAGTATAAATAATCACAGCTGTTTGATATGAACGCATGTCTCTTCAGTGGAGATCAAATCAAAACATTTGGAAATCCATACACCAAACTAAGTGTAAAAGCAGAGTTGATAGTACAAATAATAGATAGTACAAAAAATAAACATTTTTACGGTGGCAATGTACTGACAGGATGTGACTTTTGTTTGGTGTTATATTCGCAATATTCATACTACAACAGAATAATTTGTGGTCATAATCATTATGTAATATAAAGATAACATCAGATCCTGGTTTATTCTCATGCATGGTACTTTGAGTGAGAGGAATTGGCAAGCATATTAGATATGCCTTTTCCACAATTAGTGCAGTTATATAATATCGTTGAAATTCTTTTGAGTGAAATCGAGATCAAACCCTGAAACACTCTGAAAAAGATCGAAATAGTCAAATTGAAACTCTAAAACTATAAGCCTTAAAGTGTATCACATTTTTTTTTCAGGGAGCTTGTTGCAATCAGACTAGGATAAAATCATTAGATAAAAATGCAAGCTTATAACAACACGTAGTAACATTTAAGCATGTAGATTATACAGTGATTTTTGTTTTGAATAGAGCAAAAACATTGACCATTAGAGCTGCTGAATTAGGCAAACATTCAGCCTTTTTAATACATTTCCATAAATTTCATGGCCGTCACAATGGTATCATTGTTTTTATGACGCAGCTGAGTGCCAGATGAAAACGGACATTTCAACTAGATTTCGGGTCTTTACCGCTTTTACATTACCGGTTTTGACTTAACTCTGGATTGACAAACTGATAGTACTACGGGTGCCGCTTGCTGAACATAATATTCACAAACCCAGTAGCCAGTACTTCGGTGCTGGCCCGAAACCGATTTTATTTTAAAACTTGAAATATCTCAATTTCAGCAAATTTAGTTAAAACCTAAGGAATATCTCCCTCTCGCATAGATCTGTCCTTAGCTGATTTCGGCGTTGCTATTTAGACTTTACTGGTAATTTGTTCTCTATCAGATTTTATACATTTTTGGGTAAAAGGATTTCCAAATGTTTTGATCTGCACTGAAGTGACATAAGTTGTCGAAATGCGCATATGCAGAATCTAAATTAACAGTAACTTCGGTATTTTGTTATTCTAACCCTTCAGGAGCACCTCATGTCATTTTTATGTATTTATGGGAGTTATACGCTATATAAGTGCCTTAGTTCTGACTTTATCTTTTTTTATTTCCGTGTTTTGTGGCTGTATCGTGTCTTTTTGTGTTTCAGTGTTCTCGTTTTTGCAGTGGTCCTCAACTTTGTTTTTGTTTTTTGTTTTGTAACAACCACCACCTTTAATTCTTCGGTATTCTACTACCTTTGCTAAAATTGAACCTAAATAATTGACAGTAGATCTTCTGATTTTTTTTTCATTTTTGAATAAGTTCAATCGCAAAAGAAAAACATGCAGTATCATCAATAATATTCAAGGACGTGAAAAATTTAAATTTTGTTTTTGAAATTGTTTTCTTTTGAAACAAAGGTCAAAAGATTCATATTTCTTGTTCAAACACGATTATCACTAAATATACTATAGATACTAATGCTATAATATATACAAAAGAACGCCAGTGGAATACCGAAGGAACAAAGAGTAAGATTACATAAACCAAAGTCCAGAGACAAGGCAAAAGCAAGAACACCAGAAGACGTAAATCCAAAGACGCTACACAACCACAACACAAATACTACAACTAAAACAATAAAAACTAAAGCACTAACAGTGTGAACTCTCAAAGAGTGACTTCAGGTGCTCCGGAAGGATAAGCATATCCTGCTCTGTATACAGCACCCGTCACACTGTCAGTGGGTCAATCCAGGGCAAAGTCAGAACCGGTAATGTCAAATCCAGGAAGACGTGAATCTAACTTAAAATGTCAGTTTTCATTTGTGACAACGACATTTCATATCTATCTATGATGCCGTGGTTACGGCCATAGAATTTCTGACGGGACGAAAGTAACAATGGCTGAATACAGCCCTGACTCAGCATTTTGTGACAGTGCTATTGCTCTTTCCACAAACTCACTGTATGAACTACAAGCTCTACAGTAACGAATTAATTGTGAAATTACACTTTATATGCAAATGTTTTTTCTTATGCACACGCTTAGGACTGCTTATTTTTAAGAAGCGGTATTTTTATAGGAAAACATTTTTCCTTTTTACAATCTACAATTTTAAAGACTATTCCCTTCACTAAAGCACAGGCAATAAAAAGTGTTTCATATATTCCAACCAATGTCCTATACTGTTAGCGAGGGGTAAATAACAAAATACCGAAGTTACTGTTAATTTCTGCATATGCGCATTTCGACAACTTATGTCTCATCAGTGCAGATCAAACCAAAACATTAAAATATGCAAAAACAACGAAAGCCCATGTTATAATGACAATATAGTATTTGGCGGGTATGATTTATTTCGATTGTAATATGGAAATTTCAAGCATTTTATATCCAAAGCGACCAGCGACTATCTAATGGTTCCGTAACATTTTTATTTTGATAAACAAACTCGCTGACAAAAAACTTAACACAAATACAATAAAAACTTACTTACGTTTGATTTAATTGCTATTTTAACTGTAGAAAATGCCTCACTTATGCTGCGTTCAGACGTACATATAATGCGCATCGAATGCGTATCGAAAACGCTTTCGATGCGCATTCGATACGTATTACGTGTGAACGCAACGTTACTGATACGTTTTGAATTAGGCAATTACTGATACGTATTAGTTTAATAGGCATCGAATGCGAATCAATTCGAATTACATGTGAACGCAGCATTAATCTCCATTCAAACGTTCCAACCGACGCTGCTTACGAACCGGACATTACGTTGTTATTTATGACGTCACAAGTATGAAAATCAAAGTTTGTCCCGAACATTGCCTTTTAATTTCATAATGAATTTCGGAAACAAATTTAATTAAAAAATTGGTAGTGGATGGTAGATTTTGACAATTAAAATGAAAAATAGATTCAAAATATGCAACAGAAACTATGCATCTTTTGCGCATGTGCTAAGAGTGTTATGTTGGTATTATAACACGACTCTAATTACAAAGCTAATACAGGAAGCCATATTAGAATTGCCATTCTTTTACATTTTAAATGCTTGTTGTTGCATGACGTCTATTCTGGAAGGTTTGTAGGAATTTGATTATTCGTTAAAATTGTTTTTGTCACACATCAACAGTAACTAAGCACTCTATTTATAAAAAAGGTTGTTACATTGTTTCAACAAGGGAAGTGATAGGTTTGTCACGTATCAGTGTAACAAACTAAAATATAAGCAATGATAACATGTACATTTAGTATACATCAAAAGCATAGCGTTCAAAGGTCAGCAATAAACAGACGTGACTTTTCTAATGCCCTAGATATGTTTACTTCACGAATGCCGAAGCAAGGAAATGGATTAGGCTTTGTTGTCCTAAATTCATTATAAATTGCATTACGTGTTAAAAATCATGAAACATGCACTGCCAGTGCGTTGTTTTGAGAAATACTACCACCAATAGATAAATATAAATACTCGAGAGCACATCACTTTTACCGAACAGTTTTTTTTTCAGTCATATGCCATTATTTTTTTCTTTGGTGAAGGCAAATATTAAACACGAATGAGTATAATTAACTAGCTGATTGTTATTGGAACATGAAACGAAAGTGACAAAATTTTTACCGACTCTGTATATAATTTGATGCATTTGAAAACCGGTGGAATAAAGCTCAACATCCATTACTCAAAAAAAATAATAACAATAAAAATAAAATATATTATTAATAATATTAAAACAGAAACAAAAATAAAAAATACAAATCTTTAAAATTTTCACAAGGAATGAATAAGTTAACTTCGATTCAATCGTAGGTGAAATATGTGGCATTTTTGTAACAACTCTGTAGATTCTTGATTTTCTTTGGAATTAAAAAAATAATCATGACGTCACCTCGTAGAAGGTTTACTGTTATTCCGTGCATGAAGACAGTTGTATAACACAGGAAATTTAAGTACAACTCTAACATTGTATATCTACCCTACTATCCTGTTTATCCATCAGAAGAAGTATTGCCACAATAGAGGATTACGTCCATGATTATCTATATCTACATTAGCAAATGAATGTACCATCAGAACCATTTTTCTGTGATATTTTTAGGTTTCTCTTAAGAAAACTATTTCCGAATCTATTTGATTTCTTTTTACAATTTTTCGATGGTTTGCGCCCACTGTCTTTTTGTCCTTTGGATTTTGGCCCCTGATAATTGTTCTGTAAGTTGTTATTTGTCTCAGTTACTGCAATGCTATCACTGAAATAATTTAATGATTTAGTAATTAATTGCAGTTGAGGAAAAGGGTACTAAAATAATGATAGTTCTAAAAATGGGAGCAGTTATATATTCGTTCTTACTTGGTCTTTATATAATTCAAGGCAATTTTCAATATTTCAATTTTTAAATTATTTGTTTTCAACTTTTATAATTACATGTGTTAATCTGTATCAGATACTAATGTTTTCAAGGTCCTTTGAATGGTAGATTCTTATCAGCACGGAGGAGACAAAAGTTGTTGAAACGATAATTTACATGACTTTAAGTGCATTCTCGATTTAATGTAACAACGGCAGTAGAATACCGAATCAACAAGGGAAGTGATGATTACAAAAATCGAAGTCCAAAGACATGGCAAAAACCGCAACAGAGAAAAACAATGACAAAACAAGGACGTGAGACAGCCACAATGCATGGAAATAAAAAAAGACGACATTAAGAATTAAGGCACTCATAGTGTGAACTCCCATGAAAACCGGGAGTGTCATCAGGTGCTCCGGAAGGGTAAGCATGTCCTGCTCCACTAGTGGCACCCGTCACACTGTTAGTGAGTCAATCCAGGGTCGAGTGAAAACCGGGTATGTCAAATCCGTGAAGACGTGAAATCTAGTTGAAAATGTCCGTTATCATTTGGGACATAGAGACATCATATCTGTCAATGATGTCATGGTGACGGCCGTAGAATTACTGAAGGGATGCAAGTAACAAAGGCTGAACAGCAGCTTTTGGGACAGTATTTTGGTCTATTAAAAAAATCACTGTATACACTGCATTCTCAGCAGTAACGAATCAACTGTGAAATGTACACTCCATATGCTGGAGAGGTAGGTATATTGCTGCTCAGAAAGGGAAAGTTCACTAATGTAATTTTCTCAAGTTTGGGGTACATTTTGTACCATTAACGTCCCCTAATCTGATGGCTTTCATTTTTGCACAGTTTTACCATATTCACAAAACAACAGCAGTAGAAAACCGAAGGAACAAAGATCTAGATTAAATAAATCAAAGTCCAGAGACAAGGCAAAAGTAAGAAAACCAGAAGACGGATCCGGAAGATTAAAGACGCTACACAACCACAAAACGTAAACAATACAAATACAACAATAAAAACTAAACCACTAACAGTGTGAACTCTCAAAAAGAGTGACATCAGGTGCTCCGGAAGGATAAGCATGTCCTCCTCTGTATGCAGCTCCCGTCTCGCTCTCAGTGGTTCAATCCAGGGTAAAGTCAGAATGAGTAATGTAAAATCCGGGAAGACGTGAATCTAGCTGAAAATGTCAGTTTTCATTTGTGACGCCGACATTTCATATCTATCTATGATGTCGTGGTGACGGACATAGAATTTTTTAGGGGATGAAAGTAACAACGGCTGAACATAGCTATGACGCAGCAGTTTTTGTGACAGTGCTTTTGCTCTTTCCACAAAGTCACTGTATGAACTACAAGCTAAAATATACACGCCTTACGCTGGGGAGGTAGGTATATTACTGCTGAGAAAAAGAAAGTTTACAATTGGAAAGTCAAAATCATCACGTTTGTCATATACCTAGATTTCAGACGTCACTGTTCGTCAATGTATAACAAAAGGTCGAGGTATGAAGCAGAATTGGGTGTATCGTTGCAATGGAAGGGTAGACTTGGCATGCAATAAAACCGGTTTAACTCACCATTTCTTTGAAATGCCTGTGCCAAGTCAGGACCATTGGGGTCGACAATTTTGCCTGTAGTATCCACCTGTTTTTCTTTTTGTCTCATGGACTTCGGCTCTTCACAACTCTATTCGGTAATTTTGTTTTAACGCCATTTGCATACTTATTTATAACTAATCAATTGTATATAACACAAAGGCTATAGGTAGCATGTTTTAATGATTTTTTGTTGATTCTTGGTCATCTTGCATGAAATAATACATGTTATCTTGAAATAAAAATTCACGATATGAATAGAACTTAATGATTTATTAGGGAAATGATTTAGAATTGTGTTTTGTCGCTTCTTTCGTTGTATAATAGCATTTTTTTCAATATTTGGTGATTTAACAGATTAGCAGTAATTCAAGGGACAATCACTTTTAACTTTATTTCAAAATATTGTGTTGTCAATTTCTTTTCATATTCTACATCATTTTCAGCATGTTAGTTGTTTTCTGTGTTTTATATTTGTGAGCATCCGTGGCAAAAAGAGTGTCAAGTGCTTCACGATGAAAACCTGTTCGGTTACTGTAATGTTCGACCGTCATATGTTTCAGATGCAAATAAAAATATTTGGAATTCATGATAGCATGCGATAGCAATGTAAATACACATTTATGATATTTCGGAAAATAATGAAATATATTTTAACTATTAATGTTTTCGTTTTTTTTTATTATAGTGATTATTTTTTGTCTGTTATGTTGACCTTCAAGTGCTTTTAGGCTTTCAATATGTATTAAAACAACAGAACTCCACATATGTAGTAAATTTTGTCAGTCAGATGAAAATTTTACAACGTACATCTCTTCAGTTGCAGGTAAAATTCAAACGTTTGAAACTGAAAACTGACAGAGAGCAAATAACCAAAATTACCTAAAAAACAACGTCAGCATATGCCGAGGTCAAAGCTTTGCTGAATGAGAGAAATATCAAAAATACATGTTAATCCACAATTATTACTGAACATGAGCAGGTTGTTTGTTTTATTATTATTATTATTATTTTCGGAATAGTAATACGTGACAACTAAAATGTACATGTTAATCCGTAGAATACATGTTTTTTTCATTTGGTTTACAATAATACGTGATAAGTTTTATTATGTAACATATTTTTTTCAAACCAAAAATACCTATAAAATATTAACTTTTACTAATCCTGTGATTCAGCATCATGTGAAGATTATTTAGAGTGTCGCATCTCAGATAAAAAAACATGCATTAATATACTGTATCTAATCCAGGAATAAGAATATCACAGAGTTCTTACTTACAAACCTCAATCATTTTTTCGTGAAACCATTATGCACAACCAGCCTCTTAGATAAGACATTCCATATTCTTTTCCTCGGATTGGATTAGTTAGGAAATATGAAAAGCAAAGAATTTATATTCTTTGCGCTATTTACGATAGTAGAATTTTCTAAGAATATATGTTACATTTCTGAGTCGTAAAACTACTAGTATATCCCGTGTTTCATAAGCGCTAACTAAGTGTCAAGTGCTTCCTCAAAATAACGAATGATTCAAGCTTACTTCACTCTTAGAATTTACTATACAGTTTAACAAATCATTATGCTATTTTTGTTTTTCTTTTTTTTTTTGCTTTTGTTTTGTTTTTTTTAGGTTAATTTTCGAAATGTTGCTTTGATGAAATTTATTCGATGCAATGCATTAAGAAAGGGCCCTCTGTTTATTCTTGGTTTTTAAGATTAAGCCTTACTATGATGTCGATACACAGTAATGAACAAAACATCATTTTTTTTTACTTGGTTACAACAACACAGGACAATTTATGTATCAGTTAACTACATACACCTTTTGAATTGGGCAAGTCCTTAGTTATTACGTATTAAAAGTATACTAATGGATTATTCGGTCTCCTTTAAAAACGAAAATAAACTGAGTGTTGAGTTAGTAAAAAGATTCCTCGTGCGAGAGATGTATGCTCTCTATACATTTCTGTTATGGTGTACTTGTCTCGTATGCATAATGCACTATCATACTTTCATTTTTTTTTTAATTTCAAAATGGTTTCTTATCACCTGTTTAAAGTGGTCACATCTTATGATTTATTTTTACCAAGTTTTGTTATTCAGTGCCCTGTTATTGTTGATATGTTGTGATGGTCTTTTACGGATAACAGCAGTTGTAAGAGTACTTTGCCAATTAATTTGATGTTTGTTGGCGATCCAGCATCCATGGGGTATAAAAGACATGGATGTAGCGTTGCTCGACATCTAGCGATGAATTTCGCCAAAACCTGGACTATTGAACGTCTTGAGCTTGCTATGATGTATGAGCAAAGATCGTCGTTGAAGGTCTCATGGAGATTTCCAGATGACGAACATATATATCTCCCTCATTCAAAGCTCTGTCCTCAGCTGATTTTGGATTTACATTTAGATCTTATTGGTGATTTGTTCTCTCTCATATGCATATGCAGAAAATAAATTCACAGTAATTTCGGTATTATTCATAGTTTATCAATAAACGTCTTGCTGATGGGCTGTGGTAAAATATGACATATGTCTCATATGCATTTATGAAACAAATTGTGTTTGTTCGCCAGACCCCGAAGGTAACAGACATTGCAATATACATAATACGTTTATCGTCTTTGCTCAGCGGAATGGAGTCTTTCAAGCTGTATTTAGTAAGAATGAAAAATGTTCCCCAAAGAAAATAAAACTAATTATAAATTAATAAATAGTCCTAAGCGTGTGCATTAAGACACACATTTGTAGCCTAGGTATCTTTTATAATTTGAGAGAATCGTTAGCAAGAAATATAACTACAAATGTATTCTAATTTCTCTTCAAACGTAATACATCGGTAAAAGAATACCGAAGCAAGAACGAGGAAAGGGGGAATTCTAAAATCATAAATCCAGAATCACGGCAATGCATATCCAACACGAATTGAAGACAAAACAAAAAAAAAAACAAAACAAAAAAAAACAAAACAAAACAAAAATGAACAAGAACGCAATATAACTAAAGCACTAGCAGTGCGACCCCTACAAAAACTGATATCATCAGATGCTCCGGAAGGGTTAGCACGATCTGCTCCACGCGTGGCACCCGTCACACTGCCAGTGAAAAGTCCGGTTTTGTCACAGTCGGTGTTAGTCCGGTAATAAACTCTTGATCTACTCAAAGATATCTATTCTCATTCGTGAAATAGAAACATTTTCACGGTAAATGATTTCAAGGAAGAATAAGAAAATTTTCACATCCTGGAATATTTCCTAAAAATGTTGTATAATTCTTTTTGCTGATCGAATTACTATAGTAGAGCGGCGAATTAAGCAAAAGTCGCTTATTAACAAAGTTTAAATGACCCAAATACCATATTCGATTTCTCAGTCGTTTTGGATAGCTTGATTATCATATTTTAAAATTATGTCTGTCGTAAAAATGAAATGTGGTAGAAACAACATTCGCGCGGGATTCTCGGACTTTTTCATTCAGTCGGCGATAAATAAAAAAGGCGCAGGAGACTACATTCGATACATGGGTATCTCATCGCCGACTGAATGAAAAGTTCCGAGAATCCCGCGTGAATGATTTAAATTTAGAATGTAAAGGTCATGGTAGTTTCACATTCAGTGCCATGAACTATCCTAAATGTCAAATACGAGTAAACGAATCGAGATATAGGAATGAAGTTGGGCTTTCCTACGATATAAAATGGGTTTTCTGTTTAGAAAATCATTCAGGAAGAGAATGTAAAAGGCAGAATTATAAGGTTTGGGTTATTTTATTGAGAAAGTTGAAAACGAAGCGAGCGGGGTATCAGGAATAGGATTTCCCTTGTGTTTTTTCTCCGAGATTCATATTTGATAGTAAACAATTTTTTCTTCTAGACCGGGAGCAAGTCCCTGTGGATCAGGGTTAACTTTCATGAAAAAGAAATTCCTTCTTTTTACGAGTAAAACGTGTGTCAAATGCATAGAACTTCTCACACCAAGGGAAACATCCAAATTCTTCCGTAAAATAAAACTGTCTTTCATGGAAAAGGCCATTCACGGCAGAATACAGCAACTTCGTTAAACAGTTAGTAATATGAACAACACGTTATTTGAAATAAAATCATGCGTATGTTATTGTATTATTGTATTCAATATTTGCAATGTTTTTATTTGAATATTTGTAAGTGGGCCTCCATGAAAATTAGACAAGTTTAAAGTGAGTCATGCACTATCTCTAAATAAAACATTATTTTACTTATTTCCTCACTAAGCGAAATATGGTGTGAGTGTGATCACCATCTGTGTACAAACATTTTTTGAAAAAGAGTTTCTGCATTCACTATTTTTAAATAAAGGTTAAGTAATCGAGGAAGTTGCAACAAATAAATAAAACAGAGTCATATTTAGATTTTTTAAATTTAATTCATATACTTTGCGTAATGTCTATATATCCGACTTACAACATGCCAGGTTACGTGCTATACGTGCTAACACAGGTTGATTTACGAAATTTAGCGCTTACTAAATATTTTTTTCGATTGTTTTGATTAAATTTAACTCATTTCGAATATTACAACCAGAAAAAAAATTCTTCAAATGTTTTAAGCTTAAACAATAGCTCTTTATTATACATCAAATGAACGTCAGTTTATGTTATAAGTGACGTCACAAATTCTGGCGACATGTTTATTAACATTTAAATTTGCTAAGTAATAAAATAAATTTCTACTGGATCAATTTTTATGCCTTGAATTGCTGAAAATTATAATATTATCATTTTTTTTTCATTTTTTACTGATTGACCTTTGACCCCTTATTTATCCCCCTTTTTAACTACATTTGATTTTTACGACAAACATTTTTGAAATGTATACGACCTAAGCTTTCCAAAAAGGTATAGATATCGAATAGGGTATGTGGGTCATTTAAATTATAAAATTTCTGGCCTCTGCCGCTCTACTACTAGTAATTATTTTTGAAAAATAACATTAACAAGATATATAGGAAAATTATGGAGGTTTAAGTAAAAAGGATCCTAGTCTGTTATTATAGGCTGGCTATTTTTTTTTTATCAAGAATAAATCTATTAAATATTGTATCTTTTTTTATCTGCTTTAACATTTGCTTTAAAACATTATTGATGAACTTGAGCATTTCGGGTTTCAAATTCTCACTAAAAACATTAAATATTTTAGGCCTCAAAATTTAGCGTGGCATTTACACTCTTCAGATAAAATCTTTTTAGAGTGCACGTTTCAGCATTTGGTCTCGATTTATTTTTGATAAGGAAGCAATAGTCGTTTCGATGATTGAATTACTAAATCTGACAATTATATTTAATATATGTTAACAATTCACCTACTACAGGACCATGGGAATAAACCAGGAACTGATGTTATCTTTATATTAGATAATTGATACTAAAAATTCTGGTTTCAAGTGGTATGACTATTATGAATATAACACTTAACTCGTCAGACTAAGTGTTGGTATATTATGTAAAACATATGTAATACCTTTTGAATATAAAATTTATAACATCGGCTACACCTCACCAAAATATTAAACTGACTATGATTTTTGACTTCGATTAAAAATTATTGTCCCTCGTCTATGACCTTAACGGCCTAATAATTCCTATTGTGCAACCAATTTATCAATTTCATTACTCAATAGGTGTTATAAAACTGACCTATACCTATACCTTTAGAACATAATATATTGTAAAAAGTTTTTGGAGACTTGCTATTGAGAACCAATCAAAAACAATCAGGTCCATTTGAATTGTCTACAAAACATAATGCAATATTACTTGAAATAAGAAATTTGTTTTCATTTTTCTCAACCGACTAAACATTTTTCAACTGGACTAAACAAATTATACGCAATCTCTTTTTTTACGTAAACTGTTCGCCAAGAACTCTGCTTAATATGGGTGGTAATTATACCCACAAATATGGCCAAATATCCATTGAGGTCCTTTTCCTTCATCTTGTTCCTCTAATTTTCTGTTGACATTGGTATGGTGTTTCTATCCGAAAAAGAAAAAGTGTTAGAAAACTTGGAAGCTTCAAGTCGTCTTCAAATTATACAGAGTTGCTATCAAATGGTCAAACAAGCTTTTTCAAATTCAAAAGTTTACTTTTGGCTTTAGTTTGTGACCGACTTAGAAGTTTGATATGAGAACTTCGTAATTTTTGTGAATCTTAACAAATATACGCCAAAAATATAGACTCACAAGGTAAACATTTGCATAATAGAGGAAACCCAAACCAAGTGTTGCACATCTAAACATATTTTGGGGCATCAGAAGGGAAACAACCAAAACGCCGTCAGTGTTTTAACGGTCGCTGGACTTCAAAGTCAATATCGGAAAAAACTTTTGATCAACTGTGAGATGTGAAACTCCACCACACACATTCTCTTTGTAAAAAGGAAAATAGGCAATATGAAAATTCAACACCGTTTTATATTATAGATATTGGCACGAAATTTTCGTGAATATAATGGGAAATTAGAAACGCTTTACGTAGCCTTTGTCGTTTTATTCTACTTTCCTTGTTGTGTGTTGACGGGATCATCGTTACTTGTAATATATAAAAATGGAATAAAAAAGATAACAGGAAACACCTACAATGGCCGAAAAACATAGCCACATGCCAGAAAGTAAATAGGAACTGCACAAGAAAGCATGTTTTACTATAACATTCAAACTGATTTTTGATTGTGATCGATAAAGTTAGCTCATCAACAGAATGTTTTCTTTAAACCAACTTTAATTAAATCTAAGCTTTATGATGGAAAGGTAATTTCAGTGCATATTTAATCATATGTAGGCGATTTATGTGTGGTTGGTAATATTTTGCTGAGTTCGTTTGCAAAAGTATTCGTAAGAAAGTTCGAATATATGCTCCTTCAATTTGCCTTCATGTGACTCTTAGATTCAAAAGATTATTAATATTTTTAAGTTCAGACTGCATCTGTTTAGAGTGTGAATCGAAAAAAAGAGTGTTGTGTTACATTGCATCGAATCCCCAAATTTTCCTCATTACTGATATGATTTGCACAATTGCTACTACCTATTTCGTTTTTTACAGTTGTATCAGAGATCGTGCACATAAGCTGCATATCCAAACCAGAAGTATCTCGTTCTTTTTTAGGATTGTTTACAAAATCTTTTTATTTTGGTATTCCTTTGCCAAATAATTTGAATAATATCTAGTTTGTTCAAGTTTTAATCAATTTTGGGACCTTAAACAGTATAATACTTATGTGTAATTACATGCTCTGGAACACTAACATGCAAATGTACTCTCTAACCAATGATTTTCACATTTCAATAACCTCTCAATTTATAACTAAAAGTTTGATATTTGATTTTTAGGAAATCAGCATTTTCACGATGGAATTTACATCACCTTTAATTACAGAAAAATCAACAAAAATTACAGAGCAGTAAAGGTTATACATATTTGATAATGTGTGGGTTGTTGGGTTTGTAAATTACAATTGGTTTCTATTGGTTTGTTGATATTTAGATTACACGACCTGTAAATATAGGATTTATGTGAAAGCGATCACCATCTGAGGTTAAAATCGTTCTTTCTTAAAATGAAAGGACATGGAAAATCGTAATATAATAATCACAAAACATCTAGGCAGAGCAGCAACGTTCATTGAGATATTAACCTTGTTTTCTGTTTTATTTTGAGAGCATTTTCATGTTTATACTTCTTATGAATAACACAATACCGATGTTGCTGTAAATTTAGGCTCTGGCCATTTCGACAACTTATATCTCTTCAAAGGAAATTCAATCATAACGGAAAGATGTATAAAAGTCGATACAGAACAAATAATGAATAGCATCCAAACGGAAAGCCAAAATAATCTACGGACAGAGATTTACACTTGGGAGTTTTAAATTCAGATAATGCATGTTGCCAATTAAAATTAGTTTTCGGATCAGTACCGAAGCACATACCCCTGGGTTGATAAATAGCATTTGGGAGGAACAGTCCCCAGCATAGGCGTCGAACTAGTAATAAAAAGCTTTACATCTAGCTGGAGGCAACATGACACTAGGTTTCTGCTGACTTTTTGCAAATCATTTTTCCACATCATTTTATGAACAAATAAGCTCATTATTATGAAGTTTCAGATTGAAAAGTATAGAATGAGTTAATTTTACAAAATTAGAAGCCCTTTTCTCACTCGCCCTACTTTCACCGCACTAAAATCCGGATTTGTATCATGTGAAACCCGACCAAAATAAGGCAAACATTAATAGAATTTGCCACCCAAACTTGAATGCGTTTGACGACAGCTGGTAGATATGTTCCAGTAGATGCTTACTATTTAAGAACAGTTATTCCTACTCCTATTGTATTGAGTTCTTTCCGTCCGAATTTTGATTCTATTTTTATTTTGTGTTGCCATATTCATGGACTACGTGTCAACATATAACATTTTTATATCAAAAATGATCTGTAAGTTTCACGTGCAAACATTTCCCTTCAAAAGTAGAATGCCAAAGGGTTTGACGTTTACAGGCTTGTTTAAAACGTCATATACTATCGTGTCAAACTTAAATTCCGGTCCGGAAGCTTCAAAACTGAATAGACTTACAGACCTGAAAAGGTTAAACTCAGTACTTTCTAACATAAAAATGATGAAAAAGGCAGAGGGAAACAGAACAATAGACCTGATGAAAAGTCCCAAACTGAAAAGGTCAAAAGGTCATGGTAGTTTGTATATAAATATGTGGTTCCATGTAGTTCTACAACGTCTCACCAGATGTGCTCGAAATCACACATATGTCAAAGTAAGTGAGAACCGTCAGTCTAAAACGAACCAGTTGATAGCAAAACTATGAACGACGGAAACACTCAAAAGCTCGCGCAGTCTCTATACATGTCATGCCTGTATGATATATAGAGAAATGTTTTTGAAATTACATTCCTGTCACCTTGCTGGAGGTCAAACAATTAAACACTATTTCTAGATTCAATATACTGACAGAGACGGTATGAGTATGGTATGTCTCTAGTGGTATTGATATCCTATTTATTGCCTTAAGTCTTTAATATAGAATATGTGACCATTCATATAGGGTCAGTGTCAATAGTTCGTGTCAGCTACAATATTGACTAAAAATAATGCATAAATCACATGTGAAAGTTGTAATGATATGATACTGAAGAGACAAGCTTTACTGCCATTTCTTTTTATTGTTGTTTTTGTAAGATTTCATGGATCAAGATACAGAATTTTTTTGTTTACAACAGTTTAACAATTAGGTAATATAAGACCAAATATATCGTATATTAAGCAGTCAATATTTTACTGATACTATAACAGACAAGAAATTTGTTTGTATTACACAACTGCTATTCTTATTTCTCACCTTAAAGGAGTACGAGTGTCAGAAATTTTGTAATTAGAATTAAAATTCTGATCTTTTGTTTTGAAGAACTTTGCCAAAAGAACAACTTAACAAAGCATTTTGGAAATCCGTGTAAGAATTTTTAAGATATAAGACGTCAAAATTTTGGCAGGAAACAGTTCTCTCTAGAGTTTTCCTTCAATTTCTATTAGGTGTTTATATGCCTTAAAATATATGAAAATATAATAGGAAGTTTTATATATTTTTATACATTGTCTATTTTATACATTCTAAAGTGACATATGACCAAGAAAATGCAATAAAGTGACACTTTGTAAATTTTGTGAAAATAAGGGAAATTCCTCGTTCCTCGTGCAAAAAAAAAGAAAAAAAAGAAAGATACGAAAAGAAGCTAATGAATTGAATCTAAAAAGTGCAGATAAACATTGATGTGTATTTTTTTCCTTTTAACGAATAGATGTTAACTATAGATGTGTTATCATATAAAATGCGTTACAAAATATAGCATGGCGGTGAGGTCAGTTTAAAAAAAAAAGAAAAAGAACGTCATTTTCTAGTCCAAATACAGAACGTCATGTGCTATTTATGGAAATATCAGGTTTATTCTAAATTTACAAATCGTCATGTGGTGTCAAATGAACCAATCACATAGCACAAATAACAACATAAAATACTATTTCCATTTATTGTACGAATATTTAAGCATGTTACACCCTTATCAATGTCGAAACACCGTTTTTATTTGCAAACCTACCCGGTCTAACAAATAGCAAAATCAAAAAATGAAAATAAAATAAAACAAGTTAACATAAGGGAATAGATCTAATATAAATAAATAAATTTAAAAAAAAAATGAATAAAAAAAAATAATAATAATATAACAAACAATGGATAGGCCTATTTACGTAAGAGATACACCTTTACTTAAAATTAATTTTTCCGAAGCAGATAATGTACATAAAAAATTGCAATCTGGACAATGGCTCTTCTCCCTATGGTAAATTTCGTTGCGTGTTTTGTTGCAGTGAAAGAAATCTAATAAGTATATTTAATCATTTACAGGATGTATGGACAAGCCATCAAATAATTAATAACATTACTACACTGTTATGTCAGAATGTTAAAAAGTCTGTTAATTTGTCTAGTCTCTATATATCAGGCAACACAATCATGTAGTATTGTCAGACGAACGACAAAATTCACCAATAATCGGTTCTGCCTTATAATCTGAATTTATTGTGATTTGTCAACAAGTTAAGTGGTTGAATGTATAAATAAGTAAGTTTGCTGATTGCACTGATGAATTATACTTTCATTTTTTATATTGTTTTTTTTCTTCCACGTCTAAATGTTTGAGAGATGGATGTAGCGTCGTTCGTCATCCAGCAATGAATTCCGCTCAAGTCGGTGCTATGGGCCGTCTTGAACTTAATGTGAGGTATGAGCGAAGCTCATTCTTGAAGGCCTCATTGTGACTTCTAGATGAGGAACAACAATAAGGAACAACAATAGAAGCGTTATGCATTGTTGGGTTTACCTTGTGTACGTAAATACTTTGTCTCATGTTCATTTACTCCATATCCTCTTTTTTATTTTTTTTTATTCTTTCATGCAGTGTCTCTGTGGGCTGAGAGTTTTCTGCACAAGCCCATTACTCTTTATTTCATGTTTAAAAGAAAAGTCAAAATACAGACTTAATCACGTTAGATAAAATGTTTAGAATAAGTAGAATTGGTAAGATGGGCTCGTAGTCTATCTGAATCCCTGTGTAATCGGGTAGCCAATTGTAGGTTTGTTCGTATTGACTGGCTAAACTGCATGTCCTTCCCAGCACAAATCGGTCTGTCGAGCTTCGTCTTATAGCAAAACTTCACAAATAATTTCTATAAATCTCTTCACAGCAAGAATAGGGTCTGTAAGTGTCAATTTTGGAACATTCGGGTACATAAATTGTACTCGGAAGTAGTGGTTTATCCAAAAACATATGACGTTCAAAGCAAAAATTTCCCCGGTACGTCATAATGCTGCAACGTCATCTTTTGGTCGGAAACGTTTTCAAATTGCAGTTTTACCGTGATTTCTCGGTGTCACATGACAAGACTTACAGACGACCTTGGATCCTGACTTAATATTATCTTTACTGTAAGCGTCTTCCGGGTCCAATATATTTGTGGTGAAGCTTGCGTAAAGGAAAATATTTTCCCAAGGTACCAGGTTAACCTATCCCATTTCGACTCACGAGTCCTTCTCAAAACGTCGAATCTTATGGATACAGAGACAGATATAGACAACCGTCCGAAAATAATTGTCTTTTGATTTCATTGGCTCGCATACAACACATTCTCATTGGCTGTTTTATATTTAGAAATAAAACATGGAGGATGACCCTCCATTACTTCCGGTCGTTTATAAGGTAAACTTTTGATATTGTGACGTCATACAATGAAATCTAAACTATTTTAATTTGTCCCTTGAGTATAACAACACAATGCGTAGTGAGCCAGGGGGCAGTACCAGCCAGTCTACGGCCCATAGAGCTTGAAATTATAAATAAATAAAAACGTACTACTGCTATATCTACTTCAGCTTCTATATTGATGAAAATGGACGTCTGAAATCCAAGCTTTATGACAAGTGTGACGCTTTTTTATTTCCGAATTATGAAATGTCCTTTTCGTAGCATCAGTAAGCCCACATCTCAAGTGTTTGTTGTGTACATTTCACAAATGATTTGTCATGTAGTTTTTATGCAGTGATTTTCTTGATAGAGCAAAAAAAAAAACTGTTCAAAAAGCTGCCGATTCGGAGATTTATTCAGCTTTGTTACTTTCACTCCTACAAGAAAGTCTATGGCCGTCACTAAAACACCATTCAAAGACACGACGTGTCGGTGTCCAAACTTCTGCTAGATTCACGTATTCCCAATGTTGACTATATCCAAGATTGACCCACTGACAGTGTAACGGGTGCTGTTAATAGAGCTGGACATTCTTACCCTTCAGGACCACCAGCTTTCACTGTCCGATTTATAGGAACTCATACTGTAATTGCCTTTGTTTTGAATGTTGTGCCTTTATTTCCGAGTTTTGAGGCTGTCATTTTCTCTGTATTCTCGGTTTAGCCATGTCTCTGGACTAATTCATGTGGTTTAATACCACATCCATTGCTCTTTCTGTATTCAGCTGCCTTAAGTTTCCCTGGGGCGTCTAGATGACTGACTGCTGAAACCCGTGCTGCGTCCATGCGAGACGTTTTTCCGAATCTGCTTCAAAAAATAGTTGTTCTTCAAAGATTCTCTTTAATTGACACTCATTAATGATACATTTGTTTTGTATCCAGGCAAATGTTTCATCGGCCGTATATTATTGCACTTAGTCATTTTCTATGTCATCGTATTGACAAGACTAAAACTTCTAACAATGACATACAACCATATAGTGATCTATTAATTCAATATATATTTTTTATTTCTTCGTTGTTTTGAAGTTAATTCCAAATTAATCTATATCTTTGATTGCATGTGTCGGGTATCATATGAATATACCATCTCTTCGTCACGCCATGCTTTTGTACTCATTCTATCTTTTTTCGCATTGAAAGAAAAAATATTCACGGACTATTGTGAATTTTTATCTTCTTAAAAAAGAAACTCATTAGTTATTCTTTTGGATAAAATATAACATAATCGCATCAGATCTAATTCCAGAATTCCAAGCTAAAAACAATATCATCAATAACATACACTACATAATGCCAAGTTCATATACCGGAATGTAGGGCATTGCACTCTTCCGAAAGATGTAATTGATTGGTCATTGCAATTCTATACCAGTTTTTTCCTTATGTCTATTATGATTTTGAAATGTACAGAAAAGAAACAGGAAACGTCATTATTTTATATTTTACTTTTTTTAGTTTCTTTTTAGGGGCATAAAAAATCCCCAAATGCAATAAAGCGGTGTTTGGGCTGTAAAAAATACAAGTCAATAATAGACGATCGGAATTCCTGACTTTGACTTCGCGTTTTACACACTTATTGAAAGGGAAGCAACTCTAGACCAGACAAAATAGGGGTTTCCAACGTAAATTTGTTTTGTTTTATATCTCAAAAGATTTCATATGTCAATCTGCTGATTTATAAGGGTTTCTTCGGTAATAAGACAAATTGTCCTGTGGCACGTGATCTTTATTGAGAGAAAATTTTAAAGAACGATAACAAAGTTGGTAATTGGCAAATCCTCTATTAAATGGTAATATTCTGAACCTTGGAAAGTGACTTAACAAATAAAATTTTCGAAATCGGAAGAATAACGAAAGGCATTTCATTTTAGCATGAAGACACAATTTTAACAATTGATTTTTTTCTTTTGTAATTTTCATTGGTGTAAAATGCATGTCATTGTTTTCGTTTTATAAGTGCAACAATCGACGATAAAGCCATGAACCTTTTCTCAAGTGCATCAGTCATATTGTCTGCTCTTAACATCATAAACGCTCTTTTCTATACAGAACAGACAGTTACCTATCTTGTCTACCTTATCTTCGAGATCTTCATATAGGCCTAGGGCCTCTCTGATCCATCACTACATTATTGTCACTGATACTTGTTTTCGGTCCATAAAAGTCAGCAGTTAATTTCATCGGAAACTCTTTCCAATGCTTATTTAGCTAACTCTTGAACATGTTGATGTTTTTGTCTTCAACAACCCGTTTTGGTTAGGAATTCTTATTCACTGCTCCTTGTGATATGCTATATTTACGTCTGTTTTGCAGCAGTGTTTTCATAGATCTTGTGTTTTTGATCCCTTTTTATGGTTTCTTGTACGAGGCATAAATCACAGTCAAACTTTCCAACTTGTATGTTTGTTCTAAACTGTTTGTAGTCTCCTGTATTGAAATGATGGTAAACCTAGGTGTTTAAGTCTGTCCCCATAACTCAAATGTTGTATTTCTCTTATAAATTTTGTCGCTCTCCTTTGAACATTGTCAATTAGTATTGCGTCTCTCTTATTAATTAATGCCCATACAGCGCTATCATATTCTAAGCTGGGCCTTACAAAGCTTTTGTAGAAAGTAATAAACATATCTTTATCCATGTGAAGAAAGGTTCTACTTATTATTCCCAATTTTTGGTTAGTTTTTTTTTCACCTGTGTATTAATATGGTCTTGAAGATTTAATTTACTGTCTATTATTACTCCCAGATTTTTTTCTGCATTTGATCTTTCAATAACTTCGCTTTTCATTGTATACTTTGTTCCTTTTCCTACTCCCATGTTTATATGTTAACTGTAAAAATTTAGTGGCCACTTATCCGACCAATTGCAAAGCGTATCAATTGTTTACTGCCTCGTTCATTGTTGACACTGGCATAAATTTTTGTGTCATCTGCAAAAAGTTTGACCAAGCTTTCGATTGTGTCTGGTAGGTCGTTGATGTAGATTAAAAACAAACTCTGGCCCAAAACACTTCCCTGGGGTATTCCGCTTGTCACAGTAGTCCAAGATGAGTGTGTACCATTCAATACTTCTCTCTGTTGTCTGTCACGTAAAAAGTCTTGGATCCATGAAAGGTGCCTATCCTTTATACCATATGCTTGTGATTTTAGAATTAATCTCTTGTGCGGGAAAGTGTCAAAAGCCTTTTTCGGGGGTCCGAATAAATTGTATCGTTTGAATTTTTGTTATCAAGTTCTTCTGTCCATTTCTCCAGTATTTCTATTAAAAATGTCATACAGGATCGCCCGTTTCTAAAACCATGTTGGTGTGGAGTAAATAGACTATTTAATTCCATATAATGTATCAATTCGTCTCTTACTATGCGCTCCAAGGTTTTACATATAATAGATGTTAAACTAATAGGCCTATAATTGGAGGCTCGATGTTTTGGGCCCTTTTTATGTATCGGTACTATGTTTGCATGTTTCCAATTTTTTTGGCAAAGTGTGCTCTTCCATATATTTCCTAAAAATTATAGTTATGGGATATACTATTTTTGTCAACAGTCTCTTTGGTGATTTTTAGGGTGTAAAAAATTATAGCCCTGAGATTTAGTTTCCTTGACTTTCTGTAAATGTTTCCTAACAATAGACCATTTGCCAGTTCTGCAATCAACAGAATGAATTTAGCAAAACCCCAAAGGGACGTAACTTTTTGAAAAATCCCAAGGGGACAGAATGGTTCCCTGCTTGTGATAACCAACCAAAAAATAAAACTTTTTTAATCAAAAGTTGTGAAAGTTTAACCTTTAGCAGACGTTTCGTCAGCAACAAAATTTAAAACCCAATCCCAAATAGCGCTTACCATGCTTTAAAGTGGTACTTTTTTCAAGTAAAAAAATAAACAGCTGTACTAACTTGAACTGTCTTCTCAGTGACTAAGAAAGTATTAAAAAGTAGAAAATATGCTAACTTACTGCAAAATATCATAAATATTGTGCAGGGAATTACTTTGTCCAGACTGGCTAAGCACAAAGACCGTACTTTAAAACAAATATGCATGTTAAATGTTTGTTTGTCCGCTGTAGGAGTTACTTCCCTTTGAAGGTTTGACCAAAAAACACAAAATTTGACTAGAACTGACAAGAACTTCTGTAACTGGCAAATCATCTATTGGTTCATTAATTATGATGGTATCTAATTCCGTGTTACATCTTATAGGAAAGTCTGGTAACTGTTCCGAGTCAGACTGTATTGTAAAAAAACTATGGGAAAAGGTGTTTAATAGTTCAGCCTTATCATCTGTATTAACTTAGGAAATGTTATCTTTTATACATTGGATGCTTCCTCTTACATTTGCTCTGGATAGAACATATTTCCAAAAGACTTTTAGAGCTATTGATTTTTTCGTATCTGACATTGGCTTCTCTAATTTTTACATTAAATGATTTTGGCCTGCCTATATTGGATCTTATTATGTCGACTCCTACAATATTTAAATCTATTCCACAACTTCCTCTCATTTTAAACTACAATTAGGAGTTCACCTCTTGGATCCGTAGCAGTAGGGCTTCTGTTTTTTCTGGTTTCTCACTTCCGAAACACACTGTATCTTCATTGTATGGGCTGTTTGAATTACCCGGCTCTTTATATTTCTCCTCTTTGCTTTTTTCCTACCTTCACTCCCCTATTTTGTTGGTTTCTCTTTGTCTTATATATTTCTCCTCTCTGCTTTTTTCCTACCATCACTCCCCTAGTTTCTCTTTGTCTTATATATTTCTCCTCTCTGCTTTTTTCCTACCTTCACTCCCCTAGTTTCTCTTTGTCTTATATATTTCTCCTCTCTGCTTTTTTCCTACCTTCACTCCTCTTTTTGTTGGTTTCTCTTTGTCTTATATATTTCTCCTCTCTGCTTTTTTCTTACACTCACTCCTCTTTTTGTTGATTTCTCATTGTCTTATGGTTAAATCCTACGCTATAATGCACTTATTTAACTCGAGTGTTCGTGTCAAACTTTTGATTTTAGAGGCATTATCAAATATATTTTTTCCGGTGTTTCTTTATATTGAATACAATTTTAAGGGGGCCTATTGTTGCCCTATTTGGGTTTCCTAGTATGAATGCAACCTTAATGTCTACATCATCAACTCCTATAATTTTACATAGCTCATTAACTTTAGTGTTATCAAATACCTTCCAGTCCAGACTATTTTTACTCGAGCTTTCTGATAAATTAATGATTAACAAATTTAGTGCGCGCTGTCTTTGATCCTCTATTTCATAAAGTTCTTTTCGCACATCGTCCTGCAGTGATCTTTTTATGTCACTCTTTACTTCCTCTACAAGACTAGGTTTTAATGAAGCAATTTCCTCCTTAACTTTTGTACCTATACCAATTTTGATATTATCAATCTTTTTCTCAATGTGTGTTATTCTGTTTTGGTATTATTGTTCTATTGTTCGGAGCTGTAAGGATAGTCCCGTC
Organism: Modiolus philippinarum; assembly: GCA_002080025.1. Classification (NCBI taxonomy): domain Eukaryota; kingdom Metazoa; phylum Mollusca; class Bivalvia; order Mytilida; family Modiolidae; genus Modiolus; species Modiolus philippinarum. The sequence continues at coordinate 74,439 of MJUU01056874.1, read as the reverse complement.
ATACATGGGAAATTTTGTTTACATCCATTGCAGGTCCATTAAAAGTTTTGACTGGTGCCTTCTCTGAGAGCGATTAATAGGGCTGGAGATATTTTACAGCATGGTATACAGAACACAGCAGTATATACTGTCTCTATCCTTGTCGATTTCAATGTCATATTTTGGACATAAATCACTCCCAACTCTTGCTCTCTTGAAATTTTTGTCGAAATGACTCAGATTTGATGACCCAGTTTGCTTGTCCTAATCTAAATGATTTTGCAGTTGTTTTGGACTGTAAAAATAACTTTCAACCTATTTGTCGTTTATGTTTGTTTCAATGCCCTATGTACAGTGTTAGTCAGTGCCCCAATTATCTGTTGTATATCTTCACCTTGAGAGATGTAGGTCAAGGTTAATGATCTAATTGATGTGAGAACTTATTACTAACACAATTAGTACTTAATCCCGTGGAAATAAAATTTACGCCTAAAAATCAACTTATATTATTGAAATCAAACAAAATGATTCTCAATTCCCAAAAGTGTCATTGACATTGTATGGACTCCATGATCTACAGTGAAACGTGAAAAACAACCATGTAAGGAAAAGAGCACAAAAATCTTCTCTTTTTTTTTATTAATTCGAAAGCCACGATATGAGTGTAGAATTTATAAAACCATCCGAGAGATGGCACGTAAATAAAATTATCGACAACGTCCATTTTAAGGTAATGGGTACGTAAATAGCAAAGTTTCCGGATTTCGATGAAATTTTACATGCGAGTGCATCATAAGAAGCTGAATTTCAAGGTGAAATAAAATCAGTTAAGCTATGGCCGACTGAAAAATCTATCAGTTATGTTGTTTTCATATAGAATCATGCAAAACGTACAGAAAAATAATATATGAAACGTCTTTAAATTACGCCTTTATAAAAACTTATCCTACAATTTTTCTGCAAAAAGGATATGTTTTAAACAATGAAATTCCCATTTTAATAGTGTAAATTTTATATAGGGTCGCCGAATTAATTTAGCCAATATAAATAGCTGAACATAGAATAGGCACGCCAAAAATGGATTTTTTCGATAAAATCCGCCGTCAAAATAGCGACGTCGTCGATACAAGTTATGATTTTAGTCGTGATTTGAAAGATGAACATCTATTCAGCGATCTGTACCACGAAAACGAACTCGATGACCCTATAAATAAATTATATCAATAAAACAGAAATTTCTTTGGCAACATAATATCAATTTTTCAGAAAAATTGTAGGATATAATTTGAAACGACGATAATTTAAAGTGAAAATTAAAATTATTTTACGTTCATTCTAAAGTAAATTTATAACGTTCACCGGTAGAGGCGCTAATTTACGTACTTCTCACCTTAATGCGCTGCGTGATTCCGCAAATGTAGTGCGCAAGTTTCTGCGATAAATGATGTTTTACAGTGTGAGACGAGCATGTGAGATCGATGCAAGCGACTTCGTCTCCCAATGGTAAATGACCAACCATAAATATTCATTTTTGTGCTACAATAATCGTAACCATGACTAAATGTCATAAAACACCTGACGTCACAATGTAAGGTATGCTCAAATGGCGTCGACGATACTCGCACAGTATAGGTTTCCAGATATTTGTTGTCGTATTTTATGGAAGAAATAGCTACTTACATTCGATCAAAATCAAAGATAGGAATATCTTTCACTAATGTAAGAAATTCTTGTCTTATTCTCTCGTTTTGCTGCGCTCCACTAGAGGAAAGAATTTCTTACAGTTTATGAAAAGATACCCCGATCTTTGATTTGCTCTCATGAAAGAAGCTATTATTCTTTCAAATTCGATTTTTGTGAGTCGAATAGAAACGGTTTTGCTATATAAAATTGATAATAANAAACAGTATAATCACTTCTTCCTCTGTATATTTTTTCTGTGATTCTGAGTCGTATCTCACAAAGTATGCTTGTTCTCTGCCTATAACAATGTACTTATATCTTTGTTCGCCGTTCTTGCGGGAGAAACATCTATGAATTATATCTTTCAGCCGTATAACATACAGTATACAAATATAAACAGTATTCGCGGCCATGTCTCTAATAAAAAAATTCAGCGCGCCTTTCGCGGAGTTGTATGTCAAAAATAGAGTATCAGTATTCTTTTTTACCTGCATTAGTTATTTAGCGCAACTTTACAACTATCATCCCTTTCGAGTTTGCAGTTATTTAATTTCCCTATTATATACGTTAGACATTTATATGCAGCAATCTTTGAGGAAGACCATATCATTTTGATAGGGGGTGCGAGGAGGTGGCAAATTTTGTCGAACCAGAATATTTATTTCCAAAAAAATTGCAGTTCAGAATTTTAAATGGACAAGATTGTGTATATTGGTTTTATCATACTGTAGATAGAAAATGGCAGGCAGATTATTTAACTATTTTCAGATAAAGTGCAGTTTCCACTATTACTCAGACCAGAAAATTTATCTACAAAATGAAATAAAAAAAAGAAATGCAAGCCCCAGAATATTTATTTACAAAAAAAAAAAAAAAATGCAAGCCTAACCCATCCCCAAGCCCGAATCAAATGTTTGTCCCATATAAATCTGGACAACCATACGGAAATCAGCCCTTTTGATTATTTCATGTAATTTTGGAATTACCTATTTTCATTCACTTCTTATTATTGTACTTTCTGTTCGCGATGGTCGTATCAATTTTCTAATTTCCAAATAAAGCATACAAATTATTTATTTTCTATGCAGAAGTTCCTGGGATTACTCCGAATTTTAGAGATTTGTGTATTTTCAGGGCTTTCGAATTTCAGCTCCATGGGAAGTTTGATTTGATAGAGCCATGCTGTACAATTATAATAGAAATAAATAGAATAAAAAGATAACAGAAAACATCTACAATGGCCGAAAAACATAGTCACATGCCACCATGTACCAAGGAACTGCACAAGAAGAAAACACAATAAAAAACAAAAGACAAACGTAAAAAACGATAAGAACTCAGGACAGCCGGACTTGGTACCAACACTAGCAAAACTAGTAGGGTTAAATCTGTTTATCTGTACCCAAACCTCCTCTTTCTCTGTCCCGTTTCCCTGTAGTATAATAAACATACGAATAAAACCCAAAACAGGTAGACTGCTAACTCCATGACAACAATCTTGAAAAAAGAGAAAAAGACAATATGTAATTTTGGAAGATGGGTCAAGGAGTGCTCGCCGCTAAAATGCCGGCTAGCTCAAGGAGCCTTGTCTGCGGGTTAACACTGTGTACTCCGGAAGAAAAATCAAACTCATAGAATCGTCATGTATTTCAGTAGACATCGACAGTATCAGTGAGAGGCCAGTATGCGTGTAAAACACTCAGGTCATTGGATCCATTTCCGTAAAATCGAGGATGAGAAATGCCCTTAGTAGCAAGATGTTTGCGAGTGACATTATATTTTGATATCAAATGTTCTTCGATGAAACTTTTTAAATGCATTTAACAATTTATGAAATCTGTAACCTTGCTGCAAAAGTTTGGAAGTGATAGGTATATGTTATCGGGCTCTTGACAGCTATGTATCGTCAAATATCAACCCGTGAGCCAGAATATGAAGCACAGGGGCGAGTGAGCGTAGCGAACGAGCCCCAAGCTTCATATTCTGGCGAGCGGGGTGATATTTTACAATATATCATCTGTCAAAAGCCTGATAACTTGTTTATCATCCTTTATCTTGCATTTTAGATATGTAATTATTGAACTGAGTTTTCAAATTCTCCCAAAGTTGCGCAGGAAGTTCGACATACATGCCAATCTCGCCTTTTCAGCAATTTTCAACTTAAAAACATGTTTTGTATCTTATCATTTTATTTGCGAAGGTTTTGTAACTGGGTGAATATTTTGACCGAAATACTCTAAATAATGTCGATTTTAAATTTTGCAGCAGCCTATGGTTGTTACGACATTCTATCGTTCCTTGGAGCTTTTATGACGTCATAATGTGAAAACATCAAAGCTCTGCAGGATATATCAACGACCTAGTTTCTACAATTTTTCTGGCTTCTAGTTTATCTATTTGTGTAATCATGATTTTTTTCTGAATACCTAATCGGAAAAAGCAAATGAAATAGATGTTTATTTTTACAAATTTGATTTCGTTTGAAACCTTGAAAAAAAAAGTTATTGCCTTTGAAACTTTGAGAGAATCCCTTGATATATCCAGGTCAACCTCTGATATATAAGGGTCAACCAGATACGGCTTTTGCGGAAAGTCTCTGCAGGCTGATAATTGAGCGAAGCTCGCTCCTATGGTAGGAGTGATGGTCCCTTGAAATTTTCTCTACCGGAAATGAGAAAATTTTCTGACACTCGAAACCAAAGTCCAAAACGTTAACGTAAAATTAGGAAATAGGACAGTTTTAGGTAAATATCAAATCTTTAACTCCTACCGCTATACAAGGGAATTAACCGATTCATCTACTTTTTAAAATGACATATTATGTTTAAATAAATAATTACAACCGCTTGGAGATGAGATTAATTGTCACGTGATCAAATCAAATCTCAACTGATCGTAATTATATTTGCTTCAACAATAAACGGAAACAACGTTCGAAAAAATTCTATATAAATCTAATAAAAATATACAACTAAGATTCATTGGAGTATTATTCTTGATTCTTTTTTTTTAACTTCCCCTACGAAGAACAGTGCTCAGGAACCAGTTGAGAAACCAGTTTGTTGATGCCGGTACGTAAGCAGACGATAAGAAGGTAGAATGTTTGGCGAATAATTCATAATTTGTGGATATTACATTCATTAATAAATCGTGATATTGGGTACACGGAATGTGACATTGTTTCACACAAACTTTAAGCATCAGTGTGTTAACCGTAGATGCATAATTTGCCTTTGTCAGATTAAAAAGTTGTGCACTGTCTCTGACGTCAGTGATAATTTACTGTAGTCCTCCAAGACGGGGAATATAACAGTACCACATATGTCCATAAATATTTGTCTTAAAACACTAAATGTTATGTTTCTTGGTTCAGGGAAATATACTCATCTTGGCACTGACTATCTTCCCCACTTGTCATTAACCGTGTCTGCATTTCTCAAAGTACACACTTGACAAGTGGGGAAGGTTTCTATTGGGCAAGGGGCATTTTGACCAGCTTTCAGATGAAATCGATAATGCCTGGAGTTGAGAAAACTATTTGTTGAATGGGAAAAGGAATAATGCAGTAAAAGCAAATAATATATAAGTAAACTGAGCATATAGTTACTAGTATGTGAAAACCCTGATTGTGTTTTTCATGATTGTTTCGGTTGAGGGACCGACCATTTAAATTAAAAAAGGGGATGGGCTATGGGTTTCCCCCCCAAAATATCTTATGAAAAAGAGAGGAAATTGGGTAAATGTCAAGAAGACAACATCCCATCTCCAGGAAGTTGATTTTATGTGAAAAAAAATATTTTGGCAGAAAAATTGATGAATCAGAATATTCTGAAGGAGGCTTTCTGTTCAAAAAAATTATGCCAATTTTGAAAAAAAAGAATTTTTGTTGATATGAGTCACTTTTTTTT
>MJUU01056874.1:52929-68839 GCA_002080025.1 Modiolus philippinarum | reverse complement strand
AAAAAAAAAAAAAAAAAAAAAACACACACCCCTTTTTCAAGTTAAATGGCTGGCCCCTAAATATACAAGTACAATCATCCTACAGGCAAACAATTCCAATTTGATATTTCTCTTCAAGTATAGCTTTTCTGTTTCTATGTCTGTCATGAAATAATGTCTATCTTAGCTAATTTTTTTTTGAATTAATGAAATCCAAGCAAGGCACTTTTGTAAAATTTACAATGCTTTGCAAAAACACAGGTGTACACTTCACAGTAAATCACTTTCGTTAAATATCAAATACATTATTAATAGAATGTAATCTAGTTTTACATTTCTGTTGAATCATTACACTTATTGGTTATAACTTGCATGAGCTTACCTTTATATGTTTCCAAAGTTTTGGAGTCTTATTTCACACTCTACCTACCTTAAAATATAACATTGCTTAACTTCTCATGCACTGTTGCAGTTCCAGGATGATTTCCAGGAATGTTAAACTCATTCTGGATTTTCCTTTAATTTCAGAAGAAGTATTGACAAAAATGGTCATTTTTTGAAAGATGAATATGCGGGTGCAGCTGTCACACGTCAAATAATAGTGGGTCACGATGGGGTATAAGCGGGAAGTGTGACTGGCCTTTTTGAAGTAAGCGCGAAATGGGTTTGTAGCAAAAAAGAGCGCATGAAAACGGGAAAGGATCTCGGGGCGTAAAGCGGGAACCACTGAAAAAAAAAACAGGAAACAGGAAAATACAAGAAAAATTGACAGGATTTCGGAAAAAAGGACCCGCTTTTGAGACCCTACAATACCATCAAAAGGATGCTGGGTTTGAAGTTTGAAAAAGAAATCACCAAAATGCAGAAAAACTTTGGCAAAAATCGCGACATTAACTCAAAATTGATTTTTTCCGGTTATAGACAGTACACACCCCTCACACCTCCTTCCAAGGAGTCTCGGTTTGGGTCATTTTCTATAAATCCTGTCAATTTTTCTCGACCTTCCAATTCAGGGATGTGAAAATATTTAGCAGTGAATTTTAAAGAGGCCAATTTTTCCTGCTTCTCGCTGGGAACCTTTCCAGTTTTCTCGTGCAGTTTTTTTTTTACCACGACCCCCTTCCCCGCTTGCAGCTAAAAAGGCCAACCCCCTTCCCTCTAATACCCCATTTACACACATGCTGCATGGTTGGTTTTTCTGCTTTAACAAAGAGTGGATTTTAGTGCCCATCTATGTAATCAGAAAGAATCATTTTCCTTTCAAAGTTTGTAATACCCCCACAAAAAACAAACAAACAAAAAAAAAATCAAATCTACAGTCTACACTACGGACGTGTCTTGAGTTGAGCACGTCTTCCCTGTAACAACTGTTGCTACTTCCAGTTTCTGTGTTTTGTGAAGCCTTACTGATTACGTTCTCGTCTTTTTTGTCATGCTGTCTCTGTTTTGCTGTGTTTGTAATTTTGGACTCTGAAATTTCTCCCTGCGTTTCATTAACCTTCGGTATTTGTTTGCTGTTATCTTTCAACTGACAGATACTTTTTTCCAGGGACAATAGTCCCTATTTTTATGAAAATATCACCCCCCTTTAGAGGAAGGTACCGATTTTTTGTGGGCGTAACTTCTTCGCTCGCTTTTAAGGTAGCACCTTTCTCATATTATAACCATGGTGGAAGGATGATAATACTTGGTAACGTTCATTTAAGTTCATTAAATATATTTTGTTTGTTTCATTACTTCATGCTCTGGTAGTGTGTTCGTATATTTTAGAAGTCCATACAAAATGAGTAATTGCATTTCGCTTCATACTTTTGTCAACGTATATTTGTTCAGCATAACAAAAGCTCATTTGGAACATTTTTTTAACATTTACATAATGTTTCTTTTGCAATATAATGTTTATTCCGTTAGGAACAATTACTATAACATTTGTTCCTTGTGAACAGATATTCTATAACACTTTATCCTTTTGGAAAAAATATTATGAAGGAACAATTAACACAAGAATATGTTGTCCATTGAATTCAATAATAAACAAATACATTCGCGCCGTTTTATTTTCGCGCTTCAATTCCAAACGCCAAAATCGCGAAAAATAAAAATGCCGCGAAAATTTCTCGGTCTTGCCATTTTATCATTTAGTTAATATTTCTAGGCAACATTATATTTTCAAACAATTTCTATATTTCGTTCACATATGGAAAAATTGAAATGTTCTCCGACAAATGTTTTAGAAATGTGTAAATGAACAGTTTCACTGAGCCGAGCGAAAAATGCATGGTATTATTCTAGGGAGAATTATTTGAAGAAAATTAAATCAGACTTTTCAATTAAAGGATTTTGTTTAAGTAGAGATGTGGTACATTTTCAATAGTTCAAATGTGATTAAGGCACAATACATCATGTTGTTCTTCGCTACAGGGGTTTCTATCAAAACGGTGATGTAATTTCTGAACCATGCAGAAAAGCCATAAAGCTACGTTCTACAAGCATCATTTCGTGCAGTCAGACTCAAATGGTGTTGAATTGCAGTAAAAGAGTAGACATTAATTTGCTAATAGTTATTTGTTTGAAGGCTTCATTTAAATGCACGATTTTCTAAATATCGGTTGACCCTTTGTGTATATATATGCATGTACGTTGAAGAAATCAGCATTATGGTGCAATGAAGTGCTACACACAAATATATGATCATTCTACAGTAAACTTATTTTTGAATAACTTTTTCAAATCTTATTTATGTTATTGCCAGTTATTATTGAATCACGACATCTCCTTGAAAGCGACATTGTCCAATCATTCATTTCTTTTTACTAACCTGAATGGTTCTAAAGTGGAACTGTCACACCTGCATTGATCTGATTAATTATTAAAAAAAGTACCCAGGGAATGATCTTCTCTATAATACAATTATAGAATATTGATGGTTTGCATAATGCTTTATTATGTTATGTATAGGCAAATATTCTATATGAAACCTTGTATGATACAAAATGCTGTATGACATAGGTCAAGTACCGAACAATCCTGGAAGTTACGTTAAAATTTAAAAGCACACTTAGACGTATTCTCAGCAACTTAATACAATCATGCAAATGATATTTTTTTCATATTTATGACGACGTCAAGGAAAAATATCACTAGGAGGGAGAGTTTATTTGATATTGGTGAATATTTCATTTATGTCATAGTAAAATAATTGGTAATCGTTGATAAGATTTAAATTCCTGAAACATTTCCTAATTATATCCATTTCCCATGTGACATATCATCAGTTCACTTTTTAATAATGCATGTGCGATAAATTTACTTGCAAACATGCAATTGTGCGGTATGGAGAAAACATTGGTTAGACAAGGCGAATCCAAGGGATTGTAAATGATTTTAACTAACATGACTCAGCTAAACACAATGCAACATTTGGAGGTCTACCGATTCATGTCCGTACTTTAAGGGTGGACTGAGCTCTGACAGACTGAATATTACACATATGGTGTACGTCTGTGACAGTTAAAGTACATTATTTGTATATTTGCAAGAGCAATTGCCGAAACACAGTATACATGGGTATCTCACTGAAAAGTCATAATGAATCAATATGAAAGACCCGGTGCAATTGTATATTCGCTATATACATAAAGTCATTTTAATGCTAGAATAAAGTACAGTTAGCGCATGCGCAAAATCTATTTTTGCATCAGATTTTCAACATTTTTTCCAGAGCACCTGACGTCACTTCCGGTTTTCATGGGAGTTCACACTATAAGTGCCTCAGCTTTATATTGTCGTTTCGTGTCATTGTTTTGTCTTTGTTTTTCTGTGTTCGTGTTTTTGTCGTGTCTCTGATTGTAATGATTACATTCCTTATTTCTTCGGTTCTACTGCCATTGTTTTATACTTCTCCTCTCACAGATTATATCTGTATTATTTCTCACTAAATATTTTTTGTCCATTTTTTTTTTATTTATACATTACAACGCAATTTTCAACACGAATTATATTTTACAATCTAATGACGTTTTGATCAAAACCGTAACGTTGCCTGGTTCGCTAGCAGCGTCGAATGGAAAATGGTAGAACATTGACCATAGTTCAAACGCATTTTAATTGCATTTTTCATTGTATTTGTTTAAGTTTGAAATGCAATGTGTTTGTGCTGTTCGAAGTACAATGTTTTCATTAATATAGGAAGCAGTCCACTTCGATTATTTCCAATATTCGTCCTTCTAGTGCTGGCTTTTGTTTGGCATATTTTCCCTTGCTCATGGTCGGCATAACTATTTGTGAAAACAACCCCAACCTATAATAAAAGGATTATTACAAAAAAAGATAAAAAAAACAAAAACAAAAACAAAACAAACAAACAAAGCAAGGACATAAACAAAGGGGAAACTGAAAAATCAGGTGCTCTACAGGAGAACCCTATTGTAACCCCTTATTAGAATATGAAATAATAAAAGTCTGACATTTTATAATTACTTTCCATTAAATTGAAAAAGGTTCAAATATTTAAAGTAAGCATAATGGACAAACGGGATAACATTGTCAAATACAGGTAATATTTCGTCTCATGGAAAAACAGCAATTTCATTAAGGCAATTTCGCTTCCATCAGCTGGTATTCTTTTATTTTTTGAAACAGACAAAAGAAGCCAAGAAATACTTTCGGATAGAATTTTTTTCAGCGAATTGTCATGCTTACATATTATTTTCATATAACTAAATACCGAAGTTACTGTGAATGTATTTTCTGCATATGCGCATTTCGACATTTTATGTCTCTTCAGTGCAGATAAAAGCTAAACGTTAGAAGACATTCACTCAAAGATGTTTAAAAACTGATAGAGAACAAATAACCAATATGATCTAAATGTAAAGCCAAAATCAGCTATGGACAGAGCTTTGCATGTTTTTAGTTTATAACTATTTTATTAAAAGGATCAGACACAAGTTATTCCAACTTAGGTGGTCCTATACATATTAAATATAACAACATTATATAGTATACAGAGCATGCGACAAGATTATATATTATAAATAAACATGCTTATAAACATAAAGGAAAAAGCAAACAAGAGTGAGTGTGAAATGCAAAGCTGAATGGTGGTACTGTGATAAAGAAATTAAGACAAAACAAATCTTTTCGAGTGTTTGATAAAACTGTATACATGTAAAAAGAGTGTGCAGTTACTATCATAATTTAATCTGAAGTCCCCTCTCAAGTTAACAACGGGAGTAATTTCCCTGATATTTTCGAAAAGCCTTTCACGTATATCAGAATATTGTTTACAATCGAAAAAAATAGAGATAAGGATCTTCTATTTGAGCTACACAAATACAACTTGGACTTGGTACTATATTTACTCTAAAAAGGTCGTAGTTTAAGAATGATGCTGCCCTGCGAATTTTAGTTAATGTGATATAAAGTCTTCTTAGGCCATAGTAATAATGTTTTGGTACCAAACAATTTTCTTGCGATTTATTTCGAATGGACTATTTAGTCAACATTACGAACTGTTAACTCAAGTTTGTTCCATTCTTTTAACCGAGATGAAAAAGCGACGAAGAAGTTAAAGAGAGCCGACAAAATGGAATTATCAAATCTTCACCATTGCGTAATGGATAGGAAGTTGTAATTTGAGTACTTGGTGGAACAAGGACATTTAAATATCTAGATGCATTTCCATTTTTGATATTGTTAAAAAATTGGAGCTTACTTCTATGTGTTCTTTGTGATAAGGTCAGCATATATATAGTTTTGCATGAGGGAGATACTCCTTAGTTTTCAACAAAATTTACAAAAATTTAGATATTGTAAGGTTCCAATAAGAATCGGCTTTCATGTGAAGAACAGCACCCATTGTGTTCCCCTGAAAACAAACATATAACCTATTCAACAAAGATCTATATCAGACAATGAAAGCTGAAAGAATCATTCCGAAAATCATTATGGCAAAAGCAGGATGTGCATATAAAAGTAATACGCGGAGGCAATGGAAAATGGACCAACAAACAAATACACGACAAAAATAATGAATAGCATAAATCTTTTTTAAACATTGATTTGAACAGGCATTTTGGGAGGGAAAACAATAAAAGGATATAGAGTAAACTATGGAACAACTTTTTTTTATTGCTGTAATGTTGGCTTATCCCATGCCTTCATTAGTAAAAATACATACTGTAGTACATCGTAATTCATTACCATAGATGAATATTTAAACTTATATTTTAGTGCAAGAGGGACATTTCACTTTTAAAGACTCGGTGCATTAAAGTCATAAATAGATTAAAAATTCATTGATTATTATATAATAAAAAAGATCTCTATATGTCTTTATTTTGTTGCCGCTCCCTTATTACAATGAAAGAATGATGGCCATTTAGGCGTGAATTTTTTTCGGCCATTTTCAAAATATGCTTAAATGTTGCCGAAAATCGGGTAAAGTGGTGTCTGGTACGGGTACTTCTATGGAATAAAATTAATATATACCACCCTTGTATGATTTCTGACATATTCACTGTCGAACATGGCTGTAAATAGCATTTTGTATCAATTTGGGCCATTTTACAGTGTTTGGGAATGTGAAACTACTCGAAGGACACCTAGAACCAAAAGCATTTTTTTTTGCTGAGAGTGTATAAACATTTGCCCTTTCAAATGTTACGGTTAGTTTAGTTTGGTTCTCAATGTCCTTTGCAACGAATTTTAACAAAAACCTACATAAATTGTCAAAATCTGTCGAAATTGCATACAAGTGGCAAGTTCAGTGACTGAATCTTGTATCAAAAAGTATGAAAAGGCGTTTGAAATTATTTTGTTAGGATATTGTATATAACTGATGACATGTTAAAACAGCTCTGGAGAAGATTTGATACATTTGCAAAATCAGCATGTTGAATGAAAAATGTTCTCGGGAAAGTGGCCATACCTCTTTTGGAGAATTTTCTCAATCGTAACTGTGTAGAACTGTAGAGTATTTCTATAATGGTCCATGAAATGTTACATGATATTTGAACATTAACAACTAAACATACAAGATTAAACTCGGAAACTATCCTTATGGGTAAAATACTCTAAAATGACAGAATATTATAATCTTTATGTCATTTTGATTTTATATACTTTAATTTCCAATTACCCTTCCCAATATCTTCCATAATCTGTCATATAAGTATATAAACCAATATGATTTACAGTTTAATTTCCAAGAATGAACCAATAGAAACTAATAACTATAATATCAATTCTATAAGTAAATATAAGGTAAATCTGCATCATTTGTTATTGTTGTACATGATTGAATTTTTACGGTAAATTAATACAATTAATATATCCAGTAGGCACAGCAATATCCTCCGTGGACATCCATCAAGCTAGGCTGTTCCACCAATCTATTGGGCGGTTTCATTTATAATTCATAATCTCAAAGTGTAGGCGATAGCAGTACTACGTATATGGAGTTGTCTTTCATAAATTACGTTCTGTAAGAAGCATCGGGAAAGCCAGGAAAATTGGAAATACTTTTTGGAGAAAAAAATATTTTCGTTCTGAAAGGATAAATTATTAAAAGAAGAGAAATTCATATTTGGATAAAAACGCCCTTTTTCTGTTGAGGATACAACTTGCTAAGTTATTTTCATAATTTGCATCAAAAGGTATGTTTTAGTATATTTTAAAGATTTTAAAATGGTTAAGAAATTACAATTACTTGGTACTTACAGAAACTTTATTTTACAGTTTCATGTACATGTATGAATGTTTCAATTTGAGGGGAAACGATTATTTTATTTTATTTGATTTGTAGATATATTTTTGGTAACGGAACACAACTTCAAAGAATTAATATACAGTCTTTTATTTGAATCACCAGTCGTTTCATTTTAATTTATGGAAGAGAATTTCCCTTTTTTTACCAGACGCAGATCCAACTCTAAAATTTTACAAGTTTTGATCTTGTATTCTTGTAGCAATTAAGGTGTCGTATTGTTTTAGATGCAATGTTAAGACTCTGTTCAGAGCATATAGTGATTCATTTGTATAATTATTACATGAAAATTGAATATGTTTATACAAGCTGTCATTTATTAATATAAGAAAAAAAAACATTATGAAAGGTAACATTTTGAAAGTAATTTTTTGCTTTCTATTTCTTGGAAAAGCACTTGAATTACTATAGAACTGATTTTCAGTATATGTTTCTTATGTTTTAATAGCTTCAATGCATTGTAAACTTATTACAATAATCATATATTCAATGGGTAGATATATAGATAAAAGTGAGGACAGCTTTTTATTCCATCAAAAAATGAGAAAAAAAACAAGGAAATCGATTAATTGAAGTCTTTGGCATAAAATAATTGTATGTTTGAGGGCACTATGCAAAACAAATTGTTTTAGATGATCAACAAACCTATTACTCAGAATAGCAATAAATATCTCCATATGGCGATAAATGTGGATCAATTAACTGATCCATGCTAATTATATAACACGGGGAAATTGCTAGTTTTAACATTTTGATAGTAATATGAATGAATCTATTTAGTATTGCTGAGTGATAAGTGAATTACAGGCGCTTAGGTGTGAATTTTGCCTTGCGGATCTTTGTTTCTTTTTAATATTTAATTGGCTTAAAGATGTGGCTATAAAATGCTGTTCCCTTCATCAAATATTGAATAAATAGAATAAATACACGTTCTTTAATCAATGATCATAGCAGGGTATTACTTAATAAATAACGCAACAGTCTTGTTTACGTATTGGTCACGCTATGTTTGACCATCTTTGGAGTTTTTCTTGAGACGCTGTATGCAGCATATATGGTTAATTTAATGAAAAATTACTAAAAGGATTTTTTAACACGCAAATATGAAATATTTAGTGTCTTTTAATTAACTGAAATTTGAAGTTACCGCGAGTAGAACTGAAGTTGACTTGTTAATTGGATTATCTTCCCTATTTGTTATCTATTTATTTATTCATTTTTTTTGTTGGGAAAAAACTTTTAAAAATGAAATTCATTATTTTAACCTTTACGTGCAATTGGAATGGATAAAATATACATATATAAACAACGAAAGGGTATGGAGTAAATGGACATTTTTTAAAGTCTCTTTGAATTCCTAGTAAAACCAAGCAATGGGACAACGCTATTATTGTTTTATGTTATAACGACGAGGTTTCCAACAGATATTTAAGTTTTTTGGAAATAAACATCAAATATTCCACAGGTTTTATTTGTTAAGTTTATATTTGAACTTCTCTTGGGTTGATAAAAACAGAATGCAAGAGAGGGCGTTTCGATTTTTCTTGATATCGGATGAAATAAAAAAAAAATCGGGAGTATGCCATTTACCAAGAGACGAACAATTTTCTGAACCCAAATGCGAGTGATTTAATTACAATGTTCGTGAATATGGTATTTTGACATCAATGAATGAAGGCATAAGCGCGTTTGACCAATACACAACCAACGATGTTCTAAAAACCCCGATGAGTGAAGAATGAATAAAAGTAAATGATTATGTGAAAAAATACTCGACTTTTAAATTTCTAATGAATGTCGATTTTCAAATGCATGGAGCTAAAGTTTAAAATAACGATTAAAATTGGGGAAATTCAAGTTTAAAACAGCAGAAATAAAAAAAAAACAACATATAATTTAATAATAAAATGAAATAAAAAAATAAATAAAATGAAATAAATTAATCAACTGACTGAAATTTCAAGCAAATCATTAGTGTGGAGAGTCGAAACAATATACGAACCTGCAAAACTGAAATCAATGAGGATGGTTTCCTATATCTCTGTTTCATCTGTGAACCGAATCATATTTTTTTTAATAATGTGGTGTAAAACATATTAAGACTGTTAGTAAGGTAAATATATTTGGATCATTCTTTACTGTAATACATTGACAATACTGGTATTGATAGTTCCATGGCAAAGTAAGTAAGAACAGAACCTTCAGTCAAAAGATAACGACATTATCGGGAACACAAAGAAACAAATATATCACATAAGACACATACAGATTAGCAACACGGATGTCACTCCTTATTTGTACTTTTAAATGTTACTTCTTTTATAACAGTCTATTGGAATTCTGGTAGGCACAAAATGTGCCCCCTTTTTTTAGATAGTTAATGATATAATATACACTTCTTAGTTTACTTTATGTCCATTGGAGTCTAGGATGATGTTTATTTCGCTGAACTTGATTACTCTTTATTTAAGGACCGACTCCGACCTGCCGTTGGGGGTGGGGTTTCCTCACCGTTCATTGAAGATCTTATGGTGGCACTTCCCTTTTGGGTCATTGTCTCTTTGACACATTCCCCGTTTCCCTTCTTTTTTCTGTTGTTACACACTGAATTTTCAGTTCTCAGTTGGTTTGTTGCGGTCGAAATTTTGATGTTCAGTTTTTTCTTTGTAATTTATTATTGATTTTATGATGTTATTTTTCATTTTTGACAAAGACCTTTGTAAAAAAAAAGAATTTTGAAGTATAGCGTACGTAACGACACTATCACATCCAAACTTTTACAAAAAGGTTACAGATATACTTTTAAAGAGTTTTGCATAAGATATGAGGATTTGATATCGAATTATGGCGTGGCTCGCTAATTACAGAAAAGATAACAGGAAACACTTACAATGGCCGAACATTACAATCACATGCCACAATCCACAAGGGAACTAAACAAGAAAACAGTAAATTGACATAAGACAAACATAGCCAACGATAGGGACTCGGGATACCAAAACTACACAAACGCCAATACAAGCAAATTTGCATTTAGATCTCCTAAAGGCTCTACAAAACCTCGTTTTTATCTGTAAATCTCCATTTTAACAGCTACAAAAGAGGGCCTTAGAGATATTTTCTTTTCAAGAAGCTGTTTAAATGAAATGTTGATATTGAAATTTTTGACAACTTACATCACATTGTAACATCATTAAAACTTTTGACTTCACCACACTTTATATAACCATTACTCATATACAACTGAAATCTCAGCTGAAAATTTTAATTCATAGATGAACGGTGAACGGGGATATAATAGTACATTGTAATAGGTAGAGAACCCGGGTAAAGAACAAGCTTACTTTGTGAAATACGACTCCGAATCGGAGAAAACATTTACAAAGGAAGGAGTTATTAAACTGTTACTTGTTTTTAGCAGTGCATTGGAATTCCTATGGGCACAAATGGTGCCCCTCTATAAGTTTAGCCAATATGTTTCTCCACTTTCATGATATTTAATTCATAGAAAGGCCTTCTTCATTACAGATAAAAAAAACTAGCAAAAACCTTTTACTTCCATTATATAGATAATATTTTTGTTACAAGCAATCATCGATTTGGTGAATATTTTTATATCATCTATTCAAAACTAAGGATACCACAGACAATCCCACTGTCCTATTCATTGAAATTCATCTAAATTGAAAAAAGAGGTAGACTTCAAACTAAACGGTATGACAAACATAATATCTTCAGTTTTCCAATTTTTTTTTGATTCAACATTCAACAGCTCAATCATATGGAGTTTACATATCTGAAGTCATTCGCTAGTTCAGGACCCGTGGTCGATACAGTGACTTCCCTTGTGTTCCTCTGTATGGGTCTTATATGATGCTTTTGTTTCTTTGTGGTTGTCATTTGACTTATGATTCTGTTCTTATTTACCTTGCCCTTTAACTATCAGTGCCAGTATTCTCATTCGGTTTTCAGCTGTATTACCTCCGATGTTCACTTAAATTGCAACTTAGTGTTCACTGTCTGGATGGTGAGTCTTTATGTCGAGCAGTTGTGTCATTAATTGAACTTATTTAAATAAAGTCTTTGCCATCTTTGTTTTAGCGCTAGTTCGAAAACTTTTGCATTTGTCACTACATCGCATCTTTACACATTATTCCGATCTTTATATCCCACTCAACACCAGACCTACATTTACCAAATTGATAACATATCATACCTTTTATTGACAGTAACTGTATGTTGTTGCTAACCTTTATAAATTAACAGTAACAAACAATGATACTCCCCATTAATATTTTATTTATTATATTTATTCTTTCACACTAACAATAAACAATGGAGGGATATGAAGTAAATGTACATGAAACAAAGTCTCTACAAAAACATGGCAGAACCAAGCAATGAGATATCGCTTTGATTTTTGTGCCCCACCTTGAATTAGCAATGAGGGGATATGGAATAATGTACATGAGACAAAGTCGCCAGAAATACACGGCAAATTACAAGTAAAGCAATGAAGCAACACTTTTATTGTTGTTCTTCATCTTAAGTCACAATGAGGCCTTAAACAATGAGCTTTGCGCATACCGCACAGTAAGTTCAAGACAGCCTCTAGGACTGGTTTGAGCGGAATTCATTGCTAGATGTAGATGCTACATCTTGGAAGTATTCATGACGCCTTTAACAATGAGCTTTATTCATACCTCACAGTATGTTCAAGATGTCCCCTTAGTTAAATCGGAATTCTTTGCTAAATGTCGAACAACGCTACATCACTGTTTTATTTAGTCCCTGGATGCGGGATCGTCAACAAACATTAAATTTACTGAAATAATGCTTTTATAATCAATGGCATACATTGCCTGACAAAACAAAGACTATCTTCAATTTGATCACACTGAAAATACTTTATTATACCCCGCAAACAAAGTTTGGGGGGTATATAGGAATCACACTGTCTGTCTGTCTGTCCGTCTGTCCGTCCGTCTGTCCACACCTCTTGTAAACGCAACTCCTCTTAAGCCACTGGAAGAATTTTGATGAAACTTTACACAAAGGAGGGACACACTATATGGAGATGTGCATGAAGAAATATAATTATTGTCCGAAACCAGCAAGGGGAGATAATTTGACTTCGACTTTTTTTTGATTCCCTATGTATGGGTTACCTCGTAAGCGCAACTCCTCTTAAATCACTGGAAGGATTTTGATGAAACTTTACACAAAGAGGGACACTATATGGAGATGTGCATGAAGGAATATAATTATTGTCTGAAACCTGGAAGGGGGGATAATTTGACTTTGACTTTTCGTTGATTCCCCATGTATGGGTTACTCTTAAACCACTTAAAGGATTTTTATGAAACTTTACGTAAAGGAAGGACACTATATGGAGATGTGCATGAATAATATAATTATTGTACAAAAACCAGGAAGGGAAGGTTATTGGGACTTCCTTTGATTCCTTTTGTAATGATTTGTTTTGGACTTTGACAATTTTTTCAAAGAAATAATTCAAGGTGTAGATATTATGAAATTAAGCTGGGGAAGAGAAACACTCTTTTCGTTGTATTCCTCTTGAAAAGTTGTTTTCAAAGTGTTTAAATAAAATTTCTCTTACGCTTATGATTTTTGTGTAAAATGTCAGAGGCAAAAAAAGTTGAATTTTATTTTTGTCTGATTTTGACAGCATTTTCATTGGCACCCTTATGAAAAATTCTTTCTCGAAGATTATATCATTGTGTCCATACTTGTATTGTGTCAACACCTGTACAGTGTCCACACCTACTTAAATTTGCACTTACCATATTGATTCAGGGTTCAATGAGCGGGGGGTATATTTGGCTGCCATTCGGCGACAGCTCTTGTTTTTATTTATTGTGTTAAGACTGCCAGGGCTATTTTTTCACTGGGATGGAATAGCAAGGACTTTATTTTCATTGGGTTCTCATTTCTAAAACTTTTATTTTTGTGTGATCAGACAGCAAGTCAAGTGGATTCACACTGTCAAGACCAATTTTTAGTGTGTTCACACTGTCCAAACTTTACTTTGGTGGATTATAACTATCAATGCAATTTTCAGTGGGTTCACATTTCCGAGACCTATTTGTAATGTGTAAACATTGGCATGACTTTCTTTAAGAGGATTCGCACTGCCAAAACTTCTTTTCAGTTGGTTCACTCCGCCAAGACTAGTTTTGGTGTTAACACTCTAAATTAAGTTTCTGTGAGCGGTGTCCAAGATTATGATGCCAAGATATTTATTTTGTGTTCAGTGACATTTTCCTCTACAGCTTATTGTTTTGGTGTAGGTTTATTGATACATTATATAATGTTAAAGTACGGATTAAAAAGAAAATTCTCAGTAAGTTGTCATGATTATTATAGCATATACATGGCCAATAGATATTAAACTTGAACTAATAATTCTGTGAGTCATGAATTTGTATCTGGTGCAATCTATAGGTTAGTACCATTTGTGCCTTTTACATGATAAGATCGGAAATATATAGCATCCGGTGCAAGAACACGTTGTTTTTAATAACCACCAATCCCAGATATGAATGTTGTTATTCTATACTGTTATCGTTTATTACATTTGGAGAAAGAACTTTCGATATAATGCTTATGATTAATCCAATCTTTGTTACAAAGTCACATGTTTATATTCGGAAATTACAATCCCTGTTGTATTCCAACATTACAATGCACCTCTAATGCAAATATCGAGTCCACCCATACCATATAATATTTACACAAGAACTTGATGGCTGCCGTATAAAAGCTTCCTTTTAGTATGTGAAATGAATCGAAAGTACATTTAACAAGGGTCTGCAGGTTTCTAAATGGAAGCCAGCGTGAGATAATTTTTATTCTTTCAGGAACATTGTTTTGCATTTTACTACTATAATTTGTCAGTATACGAAAACATATGCTGTTTATTTGTTAATTTCCCAAAGAATTAAAGATGTCAGTTCAGCATTTTTAAACAAATGATTGTTAAATGCATTTATCAAGTTTACCGACTAGTGACGAGATTTAAATCAGATTATCCAATGACAAATCGGTTTTAAATATGATGGAATTATTCAACTCTAAAATCGGTATCTCATCATGTAGAAGATGGGTTGTAAAGATTTCAATTTCAGACAAGACAATAGTGACTTAAATAAAAACTGTTACCGGAAAGAGAATATTTGAAAACATTGAGGTTTCCGTTGCGGTGCTACAAAATGACCTTTTTGTAAAAAAATTTCCATGAAAAGTAAAAAAAAATATCTTGCATCAAATTTTGTTTTGTCTTATGTAAGGAACTGGTTATTAAAATTTCTAAAATTCCAAAAAACACATGGTCCATACCTGAAAAATAAAGTTTACTGGTTGTGTTATTCGCAAGATTAAAAAGCGCAAAGTACCAAAAATATAATTACAAAGGCTTTGCTCTATACTTTGATTAATTTTCTCTTTCGTTTCAATTAAATTAATATAAGTAACTAAATACAATAGTACCAGTAAATTAAGGTTCTCTAGATGGTAATTTGGGCAACTCGCGTATCTTCAACGCAAATCACATAAAAACATTTGTAAGATCAAAATTCAGCGAACTATCGAAAATATAAGTACAAAATTCTTGACCCACTTTATCTTTCGTTTCAATCTCAAGAAATTGTAACTTCAGATTTTCAGCAACATGTATTGAAAAAAAACTCAATAAAAACTCTGCTGAATTGTTCAACAACTCTGTTGTATATCAATCTTTCGTAGAGGTGCTGAATTGTCCAACAACGCTATTGTATATCAATCTGTCGTAGAGGTGCTGAATTGTCCAACAACTGTGTTGTATATCAATCTGTCGTAGTGGTGCTGAATTGTCCAACAACGCTATTGTATATCAATCTGTCGTAGAGGTGCTGAATTGTCCAACAACTGTGTTGTATATCAATCTGTCGTAGAGGTGATGAATTGTCCAACAACGCTATTGTATATCAATCTGTCGTAGAGGTGCTGAATTGTCCAACAACGCTTTTGTATATCAATCTGTCGTTGAGCTGCTAAATTGTCCAACAACGCTATTGTATATCAATATGTCGTAGTGGTGCTGAATTGTCCAACAACGCTATTGTATATCAATCTGTCGTAGTGGTGCTGAATTGTCCAACAACG
>MJUU01056874.1:26690-45572 GCA_002080025.1 Modiolus philippinarum | reverse complement strand
GAATTTCACCCCTTTGTTCCTTCGGTATTCTACTGCCGTTGTTCCATTGCTTAGTCTTACCATGTATTTGTAGAGACTTTGTCTCGTGCATTTACTCCATAACCTTCGTTTGTTTATTTACATCAACTGGTATATGACTGAAAAATTCAAAGACTGAACTAGGGAATACAAATACACTGTGATACACATTTTTTATACAACTGTTGTTTTTACCTACAGAAGACTCACAGGGTATGTTTTTACCTGTCTAGTACTAGACTGAAACGAACTTCGGACTTCTTTCTGATAATTTTGGGATTACGGTCTTCCAGTCTATTCGATTCTTGTGTTGCTTACTGGGTGTGACTCCTTGAAACACGTAACAGCATGGCAAAATTAACTATTTATTATGCAACTTGGGTATTTTTGTATCATGTGTTCATGAACACTAAAGAGAAAAAAAATAAAAAGGTACAAAACATTATAGTGGAGAGTTTTATGTTTGCTGTATACCTGGTTTGACATATTGCAAATCTAAGGTCTTTGTAGTTGTACCATGCCAGTAAAAATTTTGGGCCTAAATTACCATGATTATGTAACAAAATGACTCCCATTGAGCCCTGATCCCCTCCTCCCAAAGTTGTAAAGATATACTGATATATTTTTTCTACGCGATTATAGTATAACTAATTGACCGTCGTGATTATCTATAAAAATGTCACGAGTGCCGAACAACGCAGAATGATTAAATGAGTTGCGGAACTTTGTTCCGCAACGAGTTTAATCCACTGCGTGGATCGACATGAGTGACATTTTTATTGATATTCATGATGGTTAAGTAGTTATGCTTTTTATTATATAGATTTTCTACTCAAAAGCCGAGATTTTAGATGCCGATTATTATTTTTTTTTTTCATTTCAATACGCCAGTTGTTTACTTGAAGACGACATTGAAGAGATATTGTGACGTCGCTTCATTAAGACGTCATCTGGTGGCTAGAAATCCTATATTTTCACCGGTGACAATATGACATTTATTTAACTGAGAAAATTCGATAAATCGCCGTTATTTATATAATAAATACGTATCTTTTATGTGTGTTAGTGTATTTTAATTAAATAAGTTAATAGCCCATTCGACAATATACCACTATTCCTGTCTAAAACCAACTGAAGACTAGTATAACGGGACAACTTCTACATAGTATCTTGAAGTATTGTTACGAATAAGTATGAATACAGAGAATTTCAATTGTATCTTATAAAAATCTGCGTATTCCTGCATTATTTACAATAAACCTTAGCTGTAAATGAATTGTTCAAACTTTTATTGTGACTGTCAGTTAACAAGTTAATATAGCAAAACGTTTACAAAACTCAGATGCCATTTAACGCTATGTCCCTGATTGATGACGTAATTTGAGAATCACTTAAGCGTAAATTGATCCTGAACACTAACTAGTTTATCAATTTAGGAGGTTGCTGTTTCAATTTAAATCTTTGGCTACAATATTGATCTAGACCTTCATATTTTCTGCTTGTTTCGTTAACTTTTTTTACTGTATCTTTAATTGAAGATGTGATGAGGATGGGATGTATAATCAGATAAAACCTATAACAGAATTGCCATATTAATACCTAAATGTGAATTATGTATATGTAACTAACACATTAGCTTTAAAAGAAATATTTTAAATGTATAACAAAAACATTAGCTCTAAAAGCAACATTACTATTTCTAATCAAAATAATAGACTTCGTGATTTTCTTAAAATGATTTTAAGACTAACGAGAAAACTCTCGTAGATAATGAATGTATCTCTATATGCATCACAAACTTTTAGACAATTAAATTTCGTTAAATATTACTGGGTAATATTTTTATTTTCACCGTTTCAGAAACTGAAACATTGGATGAATGTACACCAAAATATTTTTATTGGTTAAGTTCATGTCATTAAACTTAGTTTGTGTTTCCAGCGCTGAGCATCTGCTTTACCTTTTCATGACTTTCTAACTCAATATTTATCATCAATTAAACTTCTCTTTCCTTTACAGCTATTTTTACTTACCGTTTATCTATAAATTTTGCAAAGTTTCTAGCTAACTTGTTAAGCCTGAGGCTGTTGTTAAAAATCCATTCATACCCAATCAGTTATCACACCAAATATATGATAGTCTATTTCAAACTTGTTAATCGGTAGATGGAACTTGAAAAAAAAGGATTTTTTATTCAACCAAACTTTTCATCAAACTTTGCCACTAACATTGCAAAGTTGCTTGGTACATGGTGAACTGAATCAGCTGTAATTTTCAATAGTTCTCCTCTTTCTCCTTTTGTATCTGTTCATTTCACTTCTTGTCTCTTAACTCTGTTTCTTTATGCTCCGTAAAATTGCACTGTACTGACAATGTGAATGTCTACACTTTTTGGAGAAGTTGTTTTTAATTTGGAACAGGCAAGCTTTCCTTTCGTCATTTAAAAAGCATCATTCAGTGAAACGTTATCTTTTTAAAACTCTTTCAATTCTCATAAATGTTCTTCAATTCCCTGAGCTAGTTTTATCACTACTTTCACAGCATTCTAGATTTTCATATGAAAAGATTCCTGTTGGATTTTTTTCTATACAGTTGCTTTTAAATGCAATTACCTACGCTGTTTGATAACATCGCCATTCATCAGCGACCATGTCTGGTGAAAGAGTGTTCCCAGTACAAACTTACCGCAAAAGTTTTAATCGAAACAAGTGTCCAGTTCTCATTTCTATGAACTGGATCTAATTATTGTACACTTTTCAAATTAGCATTTTCAAATGACAAATGATGAAGAACAACAATAAAAGCGTTGTTCCTTTGCTTGTTTTTACCATGTATATCATTCACAATTCAAGTTGTTTGCTACAGTCATTATAAGTTTCCTCAGTTTGAATATAAAATATCTTTGCCGAGTTCGCCGAGTTTAAGTAGGGCTTTTCTAGTTAATTATCCAATTTCTGCTTAAGTGTTTTTCAACTGAAAAAGAAAATAAGGTCTAATAATTGCCCGACTTAAACATATCTGAATAGATACTTCAGGTGTACATAAAGTTGACGAATCTGCGGTGCTTCTGTCTGAAATATTCTCAGTTATTCGTTCAACAAGTTTATGGGGTAGGACATATTAAATTCATTGTAATAGTTCTGCTCCAATATTCAAATTACAAGATGTAATGTTTACGAAACCAAGTTGTCCAAGCTGACACGGTCATTAATTTAGTTTTTTTTACCCTGCAACCATCACTGCCTATGCAAATTTTGTTAGTGTCAAACCATATCTAAATCTTGTTCTCATATATTCGTACTGTGATCCATTACGTAACTGTTGAACAGGTGAACAACAAGATGATAATTTTCTTACCAATATCTAATACTGAGGTCGACCTGTTTTTAGTTTTACTTTAATGGTTTGTATTAGTGGAATATGACTTCGCCCCATTTCAATATATCACCTTTGAGCGGTTCAAGAAAATAAGTTCTATTCCATGGGTTATTAAGTATTGAAAGCTCAAAGAAGACATTGTAAATTTGGATGAAACAGCGCCTGGAAACATGGCGTAAATTGGATTTTTTTAGATCAGATCATGACTTGTAAATGTAATTATATATTACAACCATCAATGTCCATACAACTCTGCCCTTGTCGCTTAATATCTAGAGATCTTGCATATCAAAGCAAATTCAACCTCAGTTTGCTTAGCTGATTCTGATAAGTCTGCTGAATAACTTGTACTTTGGATTATGTTAAAACAGTTTGACCTTTTAAAGTTTTGGTTTCAAGTTTTAACGAGAATCCCCGTTATATGCTGCTTCACTTGATGCCTTGGTTACCGCAATGTACCGTCTTAACAGAATGTCTCGAAATGCATTTTGCTAGGTTCACGTCACTGGAAAATTTTAAATCCTTGTCCATCACCAAGTCTCAACTACTCCTTGAAAAATTTTGTTCGGTTTCTCTGCATTTTGATTCGATATAGTCATCAGACATAAACAAACTTAAATTTTGATCACTGACTTTAAAGATATAAATTGATACTGAAGTTTTAAGTTGAAAAGATTATGAAACAAGTATGTGCATTTTGAAATATTTCCATTATTATCGTTTTTTATCTGATACTACACGAAACATATTCAGTTCTTATATAGAAAAGATTATACTAAACGAATTCTCAACAGTACTATATAGAAGGACGTGTTATTCTAAGCACTGTTTTACTCGTGTTTTAATTATATACTTATTTTGAAAAAAATATGAGAAATTTCTTTCTGTAGATTTAAGAAGGTAAGTAGCAGTTACAATCCCTTTAATTTAATAGCAACGCTATTCAGAGTGCTGTGTTATTCATATTCTGGTTAACAAAATTTAATTAAGACAATTCATTAAGTGTCAATTTTATTCATAAACACCTTGTTTAAAAACATTATATATCTGAAGTATATGTAACAACTCTCCAATCTTTACATGACCAATGGATAATATCGTATGACACTATACTTGGCTTGATAAATTATTTTTTGTTTAGTCTGATGACAAGCCCAACATTGTTGGATCTGCAAATTTTTATCAGCTAAATTTTTGGTAGTTCCCTTTGTAGGAGTCGACCCATCACTGTTGTGATATCTGTGGCTACACCACCTTCACCTCGTCCTGTGCCCTAGACCACTTGGCTACGTAGGCTCTCTAGATATTTCCTTTGGGCAATATATTGACAATAAAATGAGTTGCCAAACTCTTTCAAGAATTTTTGCTATTTTTTACTTTAAAATTGTCAAAACTATTATGAATTTTATACAATGCTTTGACAATTTTTTTTAATTCCCTTTTATGTAGCTTAGTTTCCAAATGCAAATTAAGAGAAAAACTCTCTTCTGGTTTTTAAAATATGGAGAACATTTATAAATAATTAAGGAATAGGAATTGGAAAATGACCACGGGCATAATGGATCGACTATAAAATACATACGCACTGACATATTTATAGTAGAATCACAACATTAAATCTTTATAATATTTTACGAAAGGATATGGAGTAAAATATTAAATATATTATTTTTTTTATTGCTGGTAATGAGCACTTCCTTTTTCATCACTGTTAAAGTATGGGTTCCATTCTATTTGATTCTAATGTTGATGAGAAGTTACTCCTTAATTGAAAAACGTGTACAGCACAACGAAATTTACTGTTTATTAAACAACTTGGGTATTTTTGTAAATAAACAGTAAATTATAAGATGAATCCTTTGAAAAAAAGTTTCGTTATGAAGCTTTGCGTGTAGATATCGAGGGATGAAAAAAGTTACAAATGATTACTGAATTGTTTCTTTTAAATACTATAAATGATCAAAGGGAACAACAAAAGTGGATTTTCGGTAAGTCGAAAAAAATACTTACAAAGGTATCTAAAAAACATATGCGTGACATAAAATTAATTTAATTAAGATGTAAGTCTTTTCCTCTCCTATTCAATACACAAACATAAAAGAAAATGTATGATTCATTTAAGAACATTGACGTTCAAATCCGCTATAAATTCTGGATCTCTTGACTCCTAAAACAGTTATAATAGTATAGTGCAGTTTTTTTCTCGAAATGTCGTTTGTCGTAGTTTTGATGTACATATAAAATAAGATAAAATAGTAAATATTATATCTAAAGGAATAAGTCAAGCCTGACAGTTAGTTGGTACAAACGAATGCTAGATCTAGTCAAATGTAGACATACTAGTTTCGAATAACGATACCACTAATTATCAAGTGAATGCGAAGACAGAACTGGAGAAGTTTAGATTTTCAAGCGTTTTTCTACAGAACTGGAGAAGTTTCGATTTTCAAGCGTTCTTCTTCAGAAGTGGAGATGTTTCGATTTTCAAGCGTTCTTCCTCAGAACTGGAGAAGTTTTAATTTTCAAGCGTTCTTCCTCAAAACTGGAGAAGTTTTGATTTTCAAGCGTTCTTCCTTGGAACTAGAGAAGTTTTGATTTTCAAGCGTTCTTTCTCGGAACTGGAGAATTTTCGATTTTCAAGCGTTCTTCCTCGGAACTGGAAAAGTTTCGATTTTCAAGCGTTCTTCCTCGGAACTGGAGAAGTTTCGATTTTCAAGCGTTCTTCATCGGAACTGGAAAATTTTCGATTTTCAAGCCTTCTTCCTCGGAACTGGAGAAGTTTCGACTTTCAAGTGTTCTTCCTCATTTCCACGAAGGAGTATTTACTGGTTAGTAATAAACATCAGTTCGAAAAGTTTTCATATGGGGCTCTGGCATATCGCATTAACACATGAAAGAAGCATACATGATCAGATGGGTGTTGCTATCCAGGAATGGGTAATTCACAAATGGGGGTAAAACCAAAATTTCCGAATAAAGTTGTCAAGAGCCAAAGTCCATGTGATAAAAAAAAACAAATCAGTTGGAGTCCACCGGAAAAGTTGTTGAAAGCCGAATCATCACGTGTCATATATTCTGGTCGATCAACTTTGTCAGTTCCGAGAAATTCCAGACTTTTAAACTTGAAGGCGATAACTATTGTTTTTCTGTTGTGTTTTGATTCCTAGTTTATTGGAATATTTAATAAAGATGTAGTTACTCAAATATAGGTAAAAAAACGACATCAATTCATCGAAACCTATAATTTAAGAACAATGCATATTTTTCATATCTCTTAAATGGTTTTGTTGAAAGCATCATGGTGACTTCAAGATGAAGAACAACAATTAAAGCGTTGTTCCATTGTTTGGTTATGCGATGCATTTGTCGAGACTTTGTCTCATGTGCATTTATTCCACATCCTTTCATTATCTATTTGTTTAAATTTAGCTTCATTAAGCCTGCAGAAGAAACTCGGATAGTAGATGTGCATCATACCTACCAATTTGTATACCAGTTGTTTGTGTAAATATAAACTCACTAGACAGGACAAATACTTTGTCCATCACAAACTTTCAGTATGCTATCAACTTCATATAATCTTTTGAAGAAATCGCTGATGTCCTTGGGAAAACAAGATAAGTCAATCAATCTTAGTCAGTCCCTGGGGGTATTCACCAGACAAGTAGTCAGTACTTCGGTGCTGACCCGAAAGCCGATTCTATTTGGAACCTTACAGTATCTAAATGTTTATTAATTTTGTTGAAAACTAAGGGATATCTCCCTCATACAAAGCTCTGTCCTTAGCTGATTTTGCCTTTACATTCATATCATATCGGTGATTTGTTATTAATCAGATTTTAAATCCTCGAGTTTATTGTCTTCCAAATGTTAAGATTTTATCTGCACTGAAGAGACATACGTTGTTGAAATGTGCATATGCAGAAACTATAAATTCGCAGTAACTTCGGTATTAAGTTATTCATTACACTGTAAAAGCCATTATGTTAGCATGACATTCATCGATGTAAACTGCTATTTGTTTTGAAAGAAGTCTCTTGAGTTTGATTGTCGCAAAAATATAAATAAATAAAAGTGTATGAAAAATGAAGCCCTGTATGATGAGAATTTACATATGGCTTTTTCTGTGAAGAAACATTTTTGAGATAATAAGATAAAGTAAGTGAGAACCGAACAATCAGCCCAAAACGAACACTCCAAGGACAAAGGCAACGTCGGAAAAACAAAGAAACATAGACATAACATGAGCACGGCACAGAAAAGAAAATGAAAACATACATATATACAAAAATGAACAACACGGACCAAATACAAAACCATGGGTGAGAACGGGTGCACCGGTAGAGTAAGCATCTCCTGTTCCCTATAAGACACCCGCCGTGTTGAACAAGTCAACTCCGGTATTAAAGTCAAATCCGATAGAGGAAAAACAAACTTTAGTGGCAAAGAGAAAGATCTGTTGTCATCTGGGAAACATCCCAAAGCGGTCCACAAGATCGTGATGTCGACCGTAAAACTTCTGTAGTCATGATGGGAAACAGATATCCCATAAAACTATATACAAATTATTTAACACCCCTTTATATGACTAAATACCGAAGTTACTGTGAATTTAAATTCGCATTTCGACAACTTATGTCTCTTCAGTGCAGATAAAATCTAAACGTTTGGAAGACCATAAACTCAAAGATGTTTTAAAAATAACAAATATGATCTAAATGTAAAGCCAAAACGAGTATCTGATTGCTACAAATAAGATGTTCCCTAAAATAGTCAACATAATAGTTATTTGCTTCCATTATGAATACCCATAAATTGTTTTATTATGAAACACTACTACAGGAAGCTTATAAGTCGCCAGATTGAAAAAAATACAAATACACAGATGATTAGGTTGTCAAAGATTGACATTAGAGGGAGATAACTGTCTATTTTCTTGTCAGTTAAAGACTTTATTAGCTTTCTTCTTTAATTAATAGATCAAACAGCACATCATAGCACATCGAAAGACAATTATGACTTATAACAAACTCTTACATCAAAATGTTATGACAAAGTACATTATCAGATGGCAGGGATAAAATAAAAATCCTTCTGCACGCATTTAATGAATAAAAAATGAGCCTCTATAATTCTCCAGATACGCTCATATAATTGACAGGCACTTGGTGGAAAGCCATTTCTATCTTACTTCAATTCAATAAATGCTGTTTAGATGATTCTAATGTGTTGAAATGGTTACACTTCATATCACGATTTTCTGCTAATGTTCCAAAAGGGACAGTTAGGAATACAATACTGAACGATTTTTAGAGAGTAAAAAAGAGAGAAAAATTTGAATAATGTTAGTTGAATTCGTGGCAGTATTTCTTGGGTAATTTGCGAAGTTAACATTGTGACTGCATTAGATACGAGCCCGGAACTTGTTACAAGAATTCGTGTCCATATTAAAAAAAAACAAAAAACATTCAACTATTAGCATGCGTCGAACATGATACTATTATAGATCATTAAAGTAGTATATGCAGGAGTGTGAGGTTCCTCACTGTGTTGAAGACCATACGGTGACCCCTAGATGCTTTGTTTTGGGTCGTTTTAACTGGAGATGGGATGTTTTCTCCTTGACATTTACCCCATTTCCTTTCCTTTTCATATCCCTCATTCAAGTTTCTGTTAGAATTGAAGACACGAAGGAAACAATAAATTCATCTGCATATTTATAACTATTTATCGAAATCACCAAAGATGGTAGACTTAAACTAGAAAATGTGACCAACGTGATGCTTTTATGTTTACTATTTTCCGATCCTAGATGGAAACATCAATTCTGCCACTGCGTACAACGAATATGTAATTTGACTAATTCGATAATGGGGGTAATAACAAAATTACCGAACAGAGTGGTCAAGAGCCGAAGTCCATGAGACAAAAAGACAAATCAGGTGGAAACCACCGGAAAAATTGTCGACCGCAATGGTCCTGACTCGGTCCTTTACCGATTAGATAAGCTAAAGCAATCACCTCATTTAACCAAAAAATCTACTACTTCAAGGATATGTAGTCGAACGCTTGAAATAAACATTACAAAGGTTCTATGATCTCCATCACGATAGATTTGACTAGTATAATATAACAATTTCGCAACAGGCGCTACTGACTTGCGTCTTTACATTAAACTAGATCAAACATGTTTCTGACTAAAATTTCACTCCGCACATACGTTTTTTGGCATACATAGCAGGAAACGCTTATCCTGTGTCGCACCTGGTATTACTTCTGTCCAAGTTCATGTGAGCATTATAAAGGAAGGATAACGGTAAACACCTACCCTACGATGGCCAAAATATCACAACCACAAACCACAACTTACAAGGGAACCGCACTAGCAAAACACATACATTGTATGAAAGACAAAATAGGTACGTGACGACAGGAACCCGGGGACAGCTGGACTTTGTACCGGTACTATCAAAAGCTAGAAGCAGGGCTGAACCGGTTTATTAGTATCCCAAAATCCCCTTTCTATACTTTTCCTTATAATATTATAAACATACAAATAGAACCCAATACAGGTAGACGATTAACTTTGAGAAGGAAAAGAATTTGACAATTAGACGTAATTTAGAGAGATGAGCCAAAGAGTACTCGCCGCTAAACTGCTGGCTAGCTCAAGGGACCTAGTCTTCCGGTAAACACTGTTGTACTACGAAACGCAAATCAAACTCAAAACGTTCCAAAGGATTAAGTAAAAAGTTATGGAGTATTTAAGAAGCAGTGAGAGATCAGTATACGTGTAAAATCTTCAGGTCATTGAACCCCAGAGACAATATAAGAAATTCGCGAGTAATATTCTGTCGATATCCATTTTGGAATTGTGAAGATTTTTTTAACAACATTTCTGTAAAAACGAGGATGAGAAATGCCCTTGGTAATAAGCTCTTTGTGAGATATGACCATACCTTTTTCTGAGTTGACGAATAATGCGTCTTTAATAGTATGTTATATATACATTTCCTTGTACTTAAGCCTTTAGAATTTGATTTGATAAGAATGTCAACGTCGTAAAGGAAGTGTTGTTGATAATTTTAAAGTCCAATCATTAATTTATGAATATTTCAGTTAACGGTTTTCCTAATGTTATGATTTGACCTGCACTGAAGAAAAGTTGTCGAAATGCGCATCTGCAGATGATAGATTTCCAGTAATCTCTCTATCTCATTATTTTACGGATACAAATCTGAGAAATAACATGGATATGTTCACCTTTACTCCATAAAGAGTGAGACGGGCGCGTCGACAGGGAAACCGTCTCCTGCTATGTATATATCACCCGTCATATAAGAAATGACATGCCTCAAGTTAAAATTGTATCCAAGAACAGGTCCGATACTTGAGATGAAGGGACTTAATGTTGGATTTTTTCACTGGTTGAATTTCAAAAATATATAATTCTAATTTTGGTAAATTTCCTGAAATTGTCAGAGATCACTTTTGGGGAATTTTAACTAGCAACAATTCCTTAAGAATTTATTTCGGTGATAAGAAACATTTTTACTGAATATTTTATAATTTTACCTACAACAATGAATTTAGATTTGTTAATAACAAAAAAAAAATCACTCACCCGATTTTTAAATGTTTAGTTCCAGTTTTAGTAGCTTTTCTTGACCCCCTTATAAAAGAACAGTAGTATTTGCAATTCCTTCAAGAAAGTACAAAAATGGTAATAGTTAGAAATTGAAATTTAAAGATTTTGAAAACATTACATCGAGTGTCTATCTAGAAACTGTTTTTTAGTCAGACATTGGTGCGCGGACTACTGTCCTCTCAAATTCTATGGCAGAATTTCAGTATTTCAAGAATTGTTTACGCTTGTAATATTTTTCTTTTCTTTCACAGAGTAAGTGGTCTAGTTGTATAAAAGTAGTAAGTTTGCATGCACAATAATTGTTACCTGTAATCTCTGGTATATAAAAATAAAAAAAAATAGATAGATAAAAATGAAGCAAATGACGTGCAACTGTGCTTGTAACTGTGATCAGGTTGTCAGTTATCTCTGCAGGATTGTTGGTTTTCTCTACTTGTGAAAATGACCTTCACGATATATGGGGGAGGGGCCTCATATATAATTATCTACTGATGTTAACCTAAAGATAACTGGTGTTTCTAAAACCACCATTCAACCATAAGTGGATATTTTAGAATTTGAATATTTGTAGAGACTTTGTCTCATGTACGTATCCAATATCCCTTCATTGTTTAAACCTTTGAAATCAACCTGTTTGAACATTAATATATCAAGCTTATCTTTATTGGCTATATGAAAAGGGGTTTCAGACGGTCCGATTTTACATGTGACATATTGGAATCTCCATACAACGTATATCTAACGTAACGAGCTGCATGTATTATATGGGGTCATATGTAGGCTATCATCGGAAAGGGTCATCCTTGTTCTTTTATTTAATAGCAGTATTATTGCTCTAGGGTATTTGAGTCAAGAGGAATGGCGTCATAAAGAAAGGCACCTTTCAGTGCTTGTGAAACTTGAAATTCCGATTTTTAGCCAAACTGTTACCGGCAAAGGCAAATTGCAATGCATTTATGCGGAAATTGGCTCATGGTTGCCCTATAATCTGATTATATTTTGAAAGAGGAGTATTTAGGCTATTTGAAACTGCATGCGCGAAAATGGTAAATGAAATTGAACTTATAGTAACTCAATGTTGTACAAAGCTCGAGAAAAAAAGTGGACAAATTTTAGAATACGGTGCCACGGGCATCAAAGCCACCAAAGCTATTGAAACTCGAAATAGAAAAGAGCTAGTTTGAAAGACACCTTTCCATATGATACAACTATAAAAAATATTGGACCTTGGTTCTATAGTTTTCCTGTAAGGAGCTGAGCTTTCAGGTCAGTTTTCGAAATTTTGCTCCAAAATGGCATGGTTTTCACACAAAATTCATTACTTTACAAAACAGAGGCTACTGCGCAAAATATAATTCTCCCAGGGATTTTACTTTAACTCTCAATAGATACATACTGACAAAAAATCAGAAAGGTCTGACTTTAAAGTTCGGAGAAATGCGATTTTAAAGTGCGGTGCCGCATTTTTCCACTTAAAATTTCCCGTTTCAGTTGAACGTGTCCTGCTCCAATCTAAATAAACCAACAGTCTCATTATTACATTGGTGAAAGAGTTAAGGTAAATGCAAAGTTTTTTCGGCAGAAATGACCTTGAGGGCCCCAGTCATGTGGTATTTTTGTGCTATGTGTATTTGGGCGCCCCGATCATGTACAGCTAAAAAAAAAAGATTATACGCCAATCAAGTGCAAGGAATTTCCTGAGTTCATGATATAGGTCTTTAAAATCGGCGACCGGCTTGTCACAAAATAAGGGTAAAATGTGCATTTTTGAGGGTGCCGCCCGACTAGACTAAACAAGATAGGGGCGATTTCTAGACTGTTTTGTAATAATAGTACTCCAGTGAGTAGATTCACACCGGGAAAAGAATTCTAGGTATTTATTCTAAAAATCACATGAGCCTCCAAAAGGATTTATCTGGTTTACTATGAATGCGTAATTTTTTGGTTTAAAATATTTGGTTTTCGTGATTTCCGGAACTCCTTTTGGAAGTCTTTAAAGGTATGCTGAAATATTGATATGATGTAAAGGGGATATGTATCTTCGTATGAGTTGGTGGTCTTCCAAATGTTTCGATTTGACTGCACTGATGAGACATAATTTGTCGAAATGCGCATATGCAGAAAGTAAATTCACAATGACTTCGGTATTTAGTTATTTGTTACCTCTGGGTCGATGCCACTGGTGGTGGACTGTTAGTCCCCGAGGGTATTCACCAACCCAGTAGTCAGTACTTCCGATTATTTTTGAAACCTTACAATATCTAAAATTTTGAAAATTTTGTTGAAAACTAAGGAGTATCTCCCTCATGCAAAGCTCTGTCCTTAGCAGTTTTTGGCTTTACATTTAGATCACTTTGGTTATTTGTTCTCTATCAGTTTTTAAACATTTTTGAGTTGATGGTCTTCCAAACGTTTAGATTTTATCTGCACTGATGAGACATAATTTGTCGAAATGCGCATATGCAGAAAGTAAATTCACAGTGACTTCGGTATTTAGTTATTCGTACAATATATGGTTTCTTAGATTAAAGTTACGATAAATAGTAAAGACAGATTTAAAGATAGGTAAATTTAGTGGACAATTTTAAAGAAATGAACTAATGGCTTTGAACCTGTAGAACAAAACACACTGTATTTAGATAAAAGACATTTCAAAGCCTGTCAGTTTCCGTTCTCGTTTATGAAATAAAAACAAAAACAACCCAATTGTAATTTGGACATGTCAAAACAATGGACGGATCTCGTTATTAAAAGCAAGTAAACTCCGCAAGTATGGCGACACTCTATCGATACGAATCACATAAATATAGAGAAATAGGACGAATACATCACTGATTAAGATTAATTTGGCATTTTTAAATGTGACTTGCTTTATTGGGCTCCAATGATCGTCAGAGAAATGTCAGAAACTCGATTGGGTTAAGTTATCTGCGTAGCTTATCAGCGACAAAGTGAAAAATAGTTTCACAAAAGCTCATGTCGGATATTTTTAATAATTTCAAAGATAACTAAATAAAAAAATTCCTGATCGTATTTGATAAATGGATTATAAATCTAAATTTCGTATATATCAATAGTGGAATCAATTAATGCGTTGGAAACATCTAGAAAACGAGCCACAATGCTTAAAACTGTACTTTTCTCGTAATAAATACAATACACCACAAACAAATCGTTTCCGGGTTAATTTCCGATTAAATGTAATATCCTTTAAAACCTTTATAAACTTTCATTTAAAATAAAAGATGGTGTTTACCGAGTAATCCAAGTCGGTATGATTGTTGTATCCGAGGTTAATCTAGGAATTAGTATACAAAGTATGATTGTTGTATCTATGGTTGATCTAGGAATTAGTATACAAATACGACATGACGAGAGTCTTTTGTAACAACTTCAGTAACTAATAACAATAATTTACCTGGCTTATCACATAAATAGCTGTAGCCATCCATTCAAATTACGTTTAAGAAAAATTCTTCGCAAAATCAATTTATTTTCAACTTGCAGTATCTGGCTCAATTTATCAGATTTTCATGCACAGAGAAATTTGTTTTTTTCACAGGAAACTTATCGTTTGTCAGGAACCTTGGGCTTTTTACTTGCGCTTTAGCTGCCCACAGTAAATGCCAATTTGGTTAGAAAATACATGTAAAGATCAGGATCATATGAGTTTTTTTTAAAGCTTAACCCAAGTTTTTTCTAGCAAATGGGATTTTTATCTTAAGGGGAAACCTGTTCGTCAGGAATATTAAGATTTAATGTCAGCAAACCGTTGGTGTCCTAAACTACCATGCCTTGGGGAAAAAGGTTCGGTCTTTTTCATCTGAAGCTCCAAATTGCTGGAGGAATATAAATCAAACATGATAATCTCATTGAATCCTATGCTTTGTATGTATTTTTGAGCTGAAACTGTCATTTGCTACAGAAAACTCGAATAAGATATGAAAATCCAGGGTTTTCTGCCAACAAACCTGGTCTTCCTGAGGAAAAACAGGTATCTTTGAGCTCTGGTGAAATTTGCTTGCTATAATATTATGTAATAAACGAAGGTTATGAATACGTTATACTTTTATGTGAGATAACCTGCTTTGGTTGCCCCTTAAGTGTCACCGTGTAGCAAATGTTCTATTTGGTGGTGTTGACCCACCTACTAGTATTCATCCGATCGCAGCTTCGCACATGTGAAAGCATGTCTGTAGAATTTTAAAATTTCTCGTTGGATTTTGATAAATGATAAACTCGTTTGAATATTTTGATATGTACGCTTTATTTGAAGGCCAAGTTTGAACAAGTTGCATGATATGATCTTAGAACTTATCATGCATGGGAGAGGGGTTTCTACATTTACCCGTTTGTCGTTATTATTGGCATTGATAATGTTCTTCGCACTTCAGTATTCTCTTAGATGGCTTTAAATAAATTCCGACATTTTGAAATGCTTTGGAGAATTTATATACCCTACGGGATATTATTCTTGAAATTGTTTTTCACACCTTCAGTGCAGTTAACCTACTATGCATTGAGCTCATTTTATGCCTGACATTTGCAAATTGGAAAATTAGAAAATGCATATTTTATAGAAAAATAGTGGCCGGCTTGAACTTATTATGAGGTGTGAGCAAACCTCCGATGAAGGCATCATGGTTACTTCAAGAACAATAAAGGCGTTGTTCCATTTCTTGGTTTTACCATGTATTTAAAGAGAATTTGTCTTGTATGCTTTTTTCCATATCATTTCATTGATGAAAAAGTTGATCCAACAAATGTTTGTTTTTGTATTGCATAAATCGATAATACTGTAATTAAAAAAATAACTAAAAAAAGAACAAAAAGCGTTTT
Organism: Modiolus philippinarum; assembly: GCA_002080025.1. Taxonomy (NCBI): domain Eukaryota; kingdom Metazoa; phylum Mollusca; class Bivalvia; order Mytilida; family Modiolidae; genus Modiolus; species Modiolus philippinarum. The sequence continues at coordinate 29,689 of MJUU01056874.1, read as the reverse complement.
TTTTTACATTAAAAATAAACCCAATTAAGGTTAAAATAATAAAATTTTCTTCTGAGCAGTTAGTTTTCGCATTTTTCCTTTCCAAAATGTATACCTCTGTAATATCCAATATGTTGAGCTGTACCTACAGAATTCTATTTGTACTTTTGACATTTTCTGTTCTCCATCTATCAAATCGAAGCGTATAAATTTGCTACATTATTGAAGACGTTCCATTCCGGAAGTCAGATTTATTACAAAATGAAAAATAGCCTGTAATTGACACGTATTGATAACAGATTATATAGTGTAATAAGTTTCCTGGAAGAAAACAACATTTACGATAATCATTGAAATATGCTTCACTGTCACTGCAGTAAGGGCTAATCATAGCTTCCCTGTCATATTAAATAATAAGTCACTTTTCGTCATTTTCAAATAAAATTAACAGACACGAAATAATGGCAAAGAATTAAAACTTTCATCTGGAATTTTACTTTATGCATGCAAGAAGACATGCGCGTCCGTTTAACATGCCATTGTAAAATAATTATTGGTAAAACTGATTATCACATTGTGTAATACAGCAAAACCAGACAGTTCGGAAAAAAACAGTGTAAAGTTATGCTTTATTCCAGTCATACACAGCTCTATTCACCCCAATTGTAAAGAACCAGGATCCTCCAATCTATGCCTAGATCGGGTAATATATTTTAATGTATTATCTAGTCATTTGAAAATGTCTAAATTATTATTTGTAAATCTAAATACAATATCAATACTTTGTTAGCTCGCCTCACATGCTAATTGAATAACAACTTTCAAATTCATTGCATTGTCCATTCCCTTGTATATATGTCTCATATGTATAGCTATGAATTGGTCAATAGATGTTAACAAATTCACCTCAATAAGGAAAGGAGGAACTCCTGATACTGCTTACTGTCATAAGCACCTCAAAACCAAATTCAATTCGATGCCTCTGCTGATGGACTGTTATTCCTGGAGAGTATTCACTAACCCCAGTAGTCCACTACTTCGGTGTTGGCCCAAAAAAAAAACGGTTTTATTTTGGAACCTTACAATATCTAAAGTAAAAAGAAAATGTTTTCAAACTAAGGAGTATCTCCCTCCCTTAGCTAATTTTGGCTTTCACTTTAAATTCTTTTGGTTATTTATCTCTATCAGCTTTTTACTTGATAAATTTGTTGGAATGGCCATCTGCAGATACCTTACAGTAATTTCAATATTTTGCTAAATATTACCACCAGGTCGATGCCAGTGCTGAACTGTTAGTAACCGAGAGTATTGGTCAACAAAGAAGTCAAGTACTTCTGCGCTGGCTCGAAAACCGATTTTATTTAGAAAATAAGAATGTCTTAAATTAAAAAAAAATGTTTCAAACTAAGGAGTATCTCCTTGGTGCAAATACTTGTCCTTGTTTGTTCTCTGTGAGCTTTTATATATCTTTTTATTTCCTGAATTTATAGAAATATACTGTTTTAATCAGAATTCTAACCCCTCAATAAAACTACGGCTTAATTCCGTGTATGGCACTCGGTAGATGTCCTTAGTACTGGATTTGGCCTCCTATTTTGGTCTTTTTCGTAATGAGTACTTCTGTTCCAACAATGTTTGGATAATGACTTTGCATATTATTTGATTCTAATGCTGCTGATGAGAGGTTACTCTTGAAACACTTGTACAGCATAACATGATTTTCTGGTTATTTTTATGTAACTTTGGTATTTTTGTATTTTCAAATGTTTTAATTTTATCTATACCATTGTATACTGTAAAGACCTAAGTTTTCGAAATGGCCATCTGCAGATACTAAATTTACAGTTACTTCCTTATTTTGCTAAATATTACCAGTACGGGACTGTAAGTAACCGACAGTATTGGTCAACAAAGTAGTCAAGTACATCTGCGCTGGCTCGAAAACCGATTTTATTTGGAATCTCAGAATATCTAAAATTTTTAGGAAATATTTCAAACTAATGAGTATCTCCTTGATGCAGATTCATTGCTTATTTGTTATCTGTGAGCGTTTATTTATCTTTTTATTGTCTAAACTTCAAATGTATTGATTTTATCTGCACTGAAGAGACATAAATTGTCGAAAAAGTCGTCTCCAAAAAAGTAATTTTTTTTTAGTAACTTCGGTAATTTGTTATTCAGAAGCCTCAGCTCGATTTAACTTTCCCGAATGGAAACTCTTCATTTTAATCAAATATAAAATTTTACAAAGTACAACTTTTTTTAAAACATATATTGATTTGATTTGTAAACATTTTTTGAAAGTAATATATCATTGAAATTATTGTCATATCGGGTTTGTGCTAGTATAGAATGCGTTTCAGGAACGTGTAATTTAATACACCATTAAACGCCCATTTCATTCATGAAAAGGTGTCACTATAATTATTGATGAACTGATGGTGTTTGTTTTCCTAACGTGACATTTACAATTTGTAGAAACATTTATCATATTGTATCAAAAAATTAATGTTTGTGTTTTATGGTTTGTACAAATCAGGATTAAAGTTGTTATGTAGATGACCATTCCGTCTGCGTTCCGTAAAATTCTTGAAAGGTTACTTTATAGTTACGCACAGCAAAAACATGCTTAGTTTTACCATGTATTTGTAGAGATTATGTCTCATGTGCATTTACTCCATATCCCTTCATTAATTATAGGTAAAACATAATTTTGAGGGTATTCATCCGTATTTGTCATTAAAAGCGAAAGTGGAAGCACATAACAAGTAACTAGGGAGTTGGGATAGTCTTGGTATTGATACTAGATAGTTAGGAAGTATATGTATTCTTCCACACCCCACCCACCCCACCCACCCACTCCCCCCAAAAAAAACAAACAAACAAAAAAAAGACATTTTTATGTATTTAATGTAATAAATCGACAGTATGATGAATCGCAAAAAATAAAACAAAGGACACTACACGATCGGAACAAGTTAAAAATAAGGGACCGACCATTTAACTTGAAGGGGGGGGGG
>MJUU01056873.1:0-13701 GCA_002080025.1 Modiolus philippinarum | reverse complement strand
CGAGTGGTGTGACACCGAAGATAATAAGTTGAAGTATATTCGAAACTACCATGAAAAGGAGGGTATACTCCTGGACTATAATAACATTAAGAAAAATCCTGGATTGAGATCATTAGCTAAACTCATGTTAAATAGCTTTTGGGGAAAACTCGGACAAAGAAGCAACTTACCCCAAATCAAATATGTGAGTGAACCTGTGGACTATTTCGATATGTTTACCAGTGACCAAATTATCGTCATGAGTGTTTATCCCGTCAATGATGAGATGGTGGAATTTAGATACCAGTATAAAGAAGAGTTTGTGGAAGACTCCGGGCGTACTAATGTCGTCATTGCTGCTTATACAACCGCTCAAGCTCGTTTAAAATTGTATAGTTATTTAGAGAAGTTGGACAGGCGAGCCTTATACGCCGATACCGATTCTATTGTTTATACATCTCAACCTGGAGAATGGAAACCCGAATTAGGAGACTACTTAGGAGATCTCACTGATGAAGTACCAGATAACACTATTACAGAGTTTGTGACTGGAGGACCCAAAAACTACGCTTACAAGTTAGTCAGACCCGATAAAAACATGAATACCACCATATCTAAAGTGCGAGGAATCAGCCTTAACTACATGAACTCTCTGATCATCAACTTTGATACCATAAAACATATGGTCACTAATAAAAGAGACGACGTGAAGACCGTTACCGATGATTTTAAAATTATAAGAGACCAGAAGAGACTACTATCTATTCATCAAAGTAAAGATTATAGACTAGTATTTGACAAAAGAATCATCATGACTGATTATTGTACATTACCTTATGGATATTAAAGACTGTAAAGATAGCATGTGGCACTCCGACCCGTGTCTATCTAATGACGGAGATAATAAAATGTATATATGTTAATATTCTGTTGTTTCTTTCAATGCCTAAAAGAAGAATACGCCTAACAAAAAAACAAAACAACAAAAACGAAAACAAAACAAAATAAATAAAAATAAACAAATATGAATGAATAAATAAATATGTAAATAAACAAACATAAACCAAAAAAACAAACAAACAAACAAACAAACAAAAAATAAATAAATAAATAAATAAATGAATAAAAAAAAATGAAACAAACTAAAACAGAACAAAACAAACACACAAACAAAACAAAACAGACAAACAAAAAATTAAAAGTTGTCATAGCAACTTAGGTTAGGGTTAGAGGTTGTATTAAGAAAGAATAGTATTGGATAAAAGCAGAAGTAAATAAAAAAAGGGAGATAGTTAGTCATGAACAAATGACAACAAAATCAGGAAACGAATGTTAATGGAATACAACATAAATAATATATAATGCAAAATATCTAGGGCTAAAGTATGGTTTAGAGAACATGACATATAGCACACAATGACCAGGGTCAAAATAAAAGTTAAGGTTAGGGGTTAGGGTAGGCCATGAACATATACAACATTACTTTAAAAAAAAAGAGGATAAGTGTCAGGTGAAAGGTTGGGTTAGGTTCGCATGAGATCAAAGATAAGACCAAAAAAGGACCTTGAATTGAGATAGGGCGAGACTAATAAAAGAATCGAATCCTGAATTCGGTAGGACGAGACTAATAAAAGAACCTTGAATGGAGATAGGACGAGACTAATAAAAGAATCTTGAATTGAGGTAGGGCGAGACCAATATTTACCAATGACAGGGCATGACCAATGGCAATAGACAAGTGAGACCAAAGCTTAAGGTAAGACATAGATGTTGAGAAACCAAAGGTCAGCGACATACTAAATATGGCAGACACTTCTCGGTTCCGGAACGGAAACGATTTCCGGACCCGGAATCGGGAGGGAAAAAACGAAGCAGCCTTAAAATATTTAACAAAGAATGCACTATAAAAAAGTGGTCTGAAGTGCCGCTATATACTACTGCTATGTCTTGCCACGAGATACTATCTCGTTCCCACGACATACTAAGTCGTGGCCACGAGAAAACTATGTCGTGGCCACGAGATAACTATGTCATGGCCACGAGATAGCTATGTCGTGGCCACGAGATAACTATGTCATGGCCACGAGATACTATCTCGTTTCCACGACATACTATATACTTTTACTCATAACTATCTCGTGGCCACGACTTAGTATGTCGTACCCACGAGATACTATCTCGTTCCCACGACATACTAAGTCGTGGCCACGAGATACTTATAACAATCTCGTGGCAACGACTTAGTATGTCGTGCCCACGAGATACTATCTCGTTCCCACGACTTACTAAGTCGTAGCCACGAGATAGCTAACACGGTCCCACGAGATACTAATTCGTGGCCACGACATAGCTATCTTGTGGCCACGACATAATATCTCGTGGCCACGACTTAGTATGTCGTGGGAACGAGATAGTATCTCGTGGCTACGACATAGCTATGTAGTGGCCACGACTTAGTATCTCGTTGGACCGAGTTAGCTATCTCGTTGCCACGACTTAGTAAGTCGTGGGAACGAGATTGTATCTCGTGGGAACGACATAGCCATCTCGTGGCCACGACTTAGTAAGTCGTGGGAACGAGAAGGCTATCTCGTGTCCATGACTTAGTATGTCATGGGAACGAGATAGTAACCCGTGGCCATGACATAGCTATCTCGTGGCCACGGCATAGCTATCTCGTGGCCACGACTTAGTTATGTCGTTGGAACGAGTTAGTATCTCGTGGCCACGACTTAGTTATGTAGTGGGAACGAGTTAGTATCTCGTGGCCACGACTTAGTAAGTCGTGGGAACGAGATAGTATCTCGTGGCCACGAGATAGAAAAATAATTCACATGTCCTTCCATGCTTCCGTACGTTTCTATCTTCAGTAACTATTATATTAATTCCAGCACCGACTATGTCACAATGAAATGAAAAGGAAAAGGGAAATAAATTATATCTACAACAACATATATGGTTATGCAATAACAAATATATAACAAGTCCTGCCCAGTTTCGAAATTTCATACACATTACTAGTACTAATAAAATTTACTCGGACGTCCAAACGTTTGAACGGAATAATGCTCTGATGTTATGATTTCGACTAAATTTCTAGGTACATAAATGGTATTTTATTTTAGCTGCGATCGATTTTGTTCAACATTTTTGTCAAGAATACCGCTTAAGTGCACGCTAGGGGCCTTCCTGATCTTGCTTTAGGGGGTGAATATTGTTCATCTCTGGTTGAAGACCCTCGATGTAGATCAAAATGTAGACAGGAATAAAAGCCTTGATAAACTGGAGTTTTTTATGTATCGTGTGCGTTTTTGTCACATATACATTCACCCCATATCCTTTCATTTTTTCTACCCAGAAATTGCTCGTATATTGAGGCAGAATGTTTTCGATTGCAACTTTCTCCTAAATTCTCGGTGTCACGCGACTTGACTTACACAGACCTTTTTGTGTCGTAAATTGATAATACTTGAAAAAAATTTTTTCAAATACTGATAAGTTATCTGTTGTTTGATGAATTGTACTGACGATGAAATATGAAATACTATGAGATACGTTTTAGAGAATCAAAGTGCTCTGACTTTCTTCACCGTTCGTGTCTACGATTTTTCTACACAAATAAAAAGTTTTTTTTTAAAGTAAAAACGAATACAGAAACAGTTTTTCAAGAGGAATTTCTAGAATATGGTCGGTAAGACGTGTTTAAATTAGATTTGGAAATGTTTCCCGCCATTAAACTATGTCTGATGATAATGAGTATCGAAGTTTTAATAAGGAAACCCTTAAAACACAATTTCCTAGTAATATTGATGTACCATGTAAGTTTTCAAATTAAACAAACTTGGAGACCATATTCAAGTTAAAAATATAAAAAATACCGAAGTTGCATAAAACAGTAAATTTCTTTATGCTGTACACGTGTTTCAAGGAGTAGCCTCTCATCAGTAGCATTGAAGTCAAGTAAAATAGAAAAAGAGGATTAGATATAATCTTTTGTCAAGTGAGAATGTATCAAGATGAGAGACTCAAAAGAAAATTGAATAGTTGATGAAATGAATAAAGATTGAAGTACCTTGAATTTCTTATTCACGATTTGATTTTGTTTTCAGATATATCTTTGTATAGTTTCGCAATTAAACAGGAAAAAGGGTGTCTCATCTTCGTGGGCTTTATGGATATATTGGTTAATTGTATGGTTATGTTCAATATTACCACTACAAGACAATATCCTGTATCAGGTACGTGTTAATGAAAATTTCTCTAATTTCTAGCAAATTTAACCAACGCCTGACCGGTGTGATAAAAATATTTCTCGTCTCTAGTGAGAGAACAACTCGCGTGAAATTTCCCGCCAAATCTATTCGGAATACAATCCTTGGTGTTTTTCGTCCAGTCACTAGAGAAACAATTTCCACAACTTAAACACGTTAATTATGAAATTTCTCACATCTCGTTAAAATAAATTTTCAAATGTTTAAAAGCTCGGCAAGCCTCTCTTTCAAACATTTGCAAAATTTATTTAACTCGATGTGAGAAATTTTATAATCAACTAGTTCTCGTTGTGGAAACTATATATCCACCATTTATGTTATAAAAACTAGATGGAATTGTATCAGTAATATCTTATCTTTTATTGTAACAGGCTAATAGTTTAACAGTTTTCTACCCATGCACATCTGACAGTTTCCAAAGACACGCTCCTAGGAAGGTCGTAGTCCCAAATTATGTTATTGCTGCGGTCAAGGAAGTGGCAAAACTTTTATTGTAATGAAGTCAAGATTAACACCCCAAGCTTACACAGTGTGTTAGATTCATCGATGTCAAATGTCTACATTGTAGATATATCAGACGTGAAAACATGACAAATGTATACAATGCTCTCTTTTTACGACGGTGAGTCAATAAAAGGTAGAGAGCTTGGGGTGTAAATCTTAATTCCGGTAAACTGAAAGTTTTGCCACTTGCTTGACCGCAGCAATAACTCATTTTGGACTAATACTAGTTTCAGAACTATACTTGAATATTAACCTAGGGACGAAGGCTTTGTAGCAAGTAAAATTTCTTATAGGTAAAACAAAAACTAAATTCAAAAAGGCGATAGAAATGGCAACTACAATAATCAAAGCAATATTTGCTCAGGGTATATTTATTTACTTGATCTTTGGTTTAACTAAAGTCTGTTTCACTTCCTTTAGATAATGGAAATTCTCTTCTGCTTACTTTAATATTGCATATTTCGGCACCGGATTTTGCACGGTTGTATAAAAATATTATACACTTCTGGAACCACTTTTAATTTGATGATTTCCAATACATGTTGAAAGAAAAAACACCTTTTAAAAATGCTCTATGCTTTTAATTGGATGATATTTTCCGCACACAATTGTCGACTAGACTGGACCATTCTGAAATAGGTATAGGCAGGTATATCTTTAAGTCAGGTGATAAACAAGTCTCACTTTGGCTTTTACCATGTGCTTGGATCCCCTTTTGATTTAAGAAAAAAAAAAAAAAAACAGACCCGTAAATGATATAATTCAACAAAATACTTAAACAAGTAATTGAAATATGCGTGCATTAAACCCAAAAGAAATATTTAAAATAAATTGTTAATGTACTGCTAATTTACAAACAAAAAGTCCGTGGATAACAATTGTTAACCCCGAACGAGTACTCCTTGCTAATTTTAGGTAGGTCAACTCGGGTCATCTAATTCATCAAGTTACTTGATCGCCCTAAAAATAGAACAGTCCAACAGTTAGAAATTTTCACCTGTTTGAAAAAAATTGTGAAATGCACATGACTACAGACTTTTGTGCATGTCGTAAACGGCGAATTTAACGTTTTTTCAGTTATGTATGACCATTCTTGATATACCAGAGCTGTCAAGGGGGTTTGGGCTCCAAGAGTGAGACGAAGGGTGTCTGCGGAAATAGCTACAATATTTTTTTCAGACCTAAAGTGGGACAATCTGACAGCATTTCAGATGGTCATAACGAGGAATTTAAAACAAAAAAATTTCATTAAAAAGGGAAAATTTAAAATAAGCTGTCATATCTGTTACCTCCGTTGAAAAAAGAAAGTTTAATCTCAGGGCCTTTAGTAGAAAATGAACCAATTGTATGAAAGAATGTGCAGAAAAATCCCCAATTTCTGATTTTCTTATTTTAAAAAGGACGTTTTATCTATTTGAAATCTATTTTCTCCAACATTTTAAAAAGCGTGACATTAAGAGTGTTGAGCGTGAGAGCGTGATTTGGTGTTGGGAAGCGTGACTCTCACGCCGAAAGCGTGAGATTTGACAGGTCTGGATATACATACCAAATATGATAATGATCAGTTTTAAAATAAAGCTGAAATCGTGAGATTTCCATTATCTAAAGGAAGTGAAACCGACTTTAATATATATAAAGTTTTAAGACTGTCAATTTATCTTTATACCCGCAGATCAAGGATCGGGGGCATATATTTTTGTCATGTTTGGCTGTCTGTTAATGTGTCTGTGCATCCGAAACTTAAACCTCTGTTATGACATAAGATAGACTTTGCATACTTGGCAAGTATATAGGTCTAGTCATGAGAAACATAAAGATTCAAAAAAAAAAAAAAAAGAAAAAAAAAGAAAAAAAATAGGTAATGTCAAAGGTCTTGGTCTCAGAAGTCAACATGTTTCCATGAAGTAAAGGACATATGTAGTGTTTTCACAAAACATTTTGTTGATGTATGTCTTTTCTCATTGTCTTTTCTTGATTTGAAATTCCTCTTCATTGCCACCTTTGTTTATCTTGTATACTGAATTTTCCAGTTTTCTGTTTTATGAATTCAGAATTCGTTTGCCATGGCAATTTTCAAAATATACTGCTGCAATATGTATGGAAATCAGTTAAATAAATTTTTATTGCTCTGTTATAATAATGATGTAATTGTTAATTAAAATTTGATTTCTAAGGGGGGGGGAAGGGCTATGGTCAAATTTTTCATCCTGGATTTTTTTTGTGTGTAACTTCTATCCCGGCTTTTTATTTTTGTTCCAAGCCTGTCCATGATTAACCCGCATAGTCATCCTTGATTTTTTTTTTGCTATAGGAATCCGCCCTGCCCTTTTTTTTAAATTTGACCAAAGCCCCCCCCCTAAAAATCAAATGGTTGCTCCCTAACAGTAATTTAAAACGCCCGTAAGTCATTTAGAAAGTTTACACTTAAGGATGGTCACTCCTCAAGTTTATTATATCAAGGATTTAAGATTATTATTTTTATTTATTAGAATATGGATCATACATCATTTCAAGCAAAAAATATTGATAGGTCAGTGTGTTCCTTTTTGAGATTTAAACACATCAAATTTTGGCGGGAAATCGAACTTCTCTAGACTTTTCATTCACTTTGCATTAAGGTAATCAACCTTTGAAATGCGATGAAGGCATATCAAGAATTTCATCAAATTTTGTCAGAAGTCTATTGAAGTTGTATACTATCATATTGTGAAAAGAAAAGTGGGGGTCAGTGTGCAAAATTTTCTTATGCATAATAATGGATAAAATAAGAGAATTCTGAAAGTCAGAGACAGTTTCAAAAACCTGAGGAGTAACCCTCCTTAAGCACTTTGATAAGGGTTATACCCATGCCATGCTTTATATATCTAGGAGCAATGCTTACCTTAAATAAACATTGGCACAATACCTCCGATATTTTCTTTAGAATTCCTGTCTAAGTAGTATACTGAACTATATAAGCTTCGGATTTGTATGTGTACAAACAGTATTGTACAGTTTGGCTGAAAGTCCTAGTGTCTATGGTTACCAAAGAATAGGAAAGGTAAGTTTTAATATCTATTATAACATTGATTGAAGTATTGAGGTATAATGAAAAAATTCGAGCTGAAATTAGAAAATAAACGTACTACATAAAAAAAAAACATTTACATGTGTCCTCTAGGGTATTCACCAGCCCAGTAGTCAGTACGCTGGTGCTGCCCGAAAACCCATTTTATCTTGAAACTTTAGATTTTAAATTCTTGTAAGTTTTGTTGAAAACTTAGGGTATCTCCCCTATGTAAATTTATTCCTTAGCTGATTTTGGCAGTCCAAATAAATCATATTTGTTCTCTATCAGTTTTTTAAACTTCTTTGAGTTTATGGTCTTCCAGATGTTTAGATTTTGTCTGCATTGTCCCCAAGGATATATTCACGGCCCCAGTGGTCAGTACTTCGGTGCTGAACCGAAAACCGATTTTATTTGTAAACTTGCAATATCTATTTTTTTTTTGGTTCTCTATCTGTTTTTAACATCTCTGAGATTTATGGTCTTCCAAATGTATAATTTTCTTCTGCATAGACCCCGAGGGTATTTACCAGCCAAGTAGTCATTACTTCGGTGCCGACCCGAAAGCCCATTTTATTTGTAAACTTGCAATTTCTAAATTATTGTTAGTTTTGTCGAAGACTAAGGAGTATCTCCCTAATACAAAGCTCTGTACATAGCTGATTTTGGCATGCCGTTAAGATCATATTTGATTATTGGTTCTCTATTAGATTTTAAACACCTTTGAGGTTATGGTTTTCGAAATGTTAAAGATTAGATTTTATCTGCACGAAAACTTATGTCTCATAAGTTGTCGAATTGGCCATATGCAGAAACTAAATTCACAGTAACTTTGTATTTTTAAAATCAATAATCCGAAATATGTGTTCAACTGAAAAAGAACAAATAACCCTTATGATCTAAAAAGAAAAAACAAAATAAGATAAGGACACAATTCTGCAAAAGGGTGATACTCTTTAGTTTTAGACAAATGTTTTCTTGCAATTTTGCGAATAAAATCGGCTTTCGGGCAAGCACCGAAGTACTAGCTACTTAGTTGATGTAATGTTAAATTATCTTTCCCATAATCTGCACTCAACAGAGTCTATTAGAGTTGTTTATTTATATTTATTCTTGTTGGCGCATTGGTCTCTTTAGAAAGAACCTCCTTTCATCCTGACACTGCTTTTCTTTTGAAATGACATATTCTATAGCAGACTTAGGGTAACAAGGTTTGCATGTTATATCATCTGTTTTATTTTTCTGTAGTATTTCATAATCCTCGATGATTGAGATGTTAGTTCTGCCTTATCATAATGATTTTTAACTCGAAAGCCATGAAATGGCTGGAGAGTTGTTAAAATGACAAGAAAAAAAATCACGTGAGGCTTCAATCCTAATAACAGCCCCAAAAGATGATCTTCGTGCTTCCGATAAAAAATAGTGCGCAAGTTTCTTTCAAAATCGTATACATTGTGTATTTAAGTTTTATTTCTTCATCTGCTTGAGTTGAATACGGTGTTGGTATATGAAATTGAAAACAATATATTATATGCATGTTTATCAAATTACTCTTTTTTTTATATTGCGTCTCCACCCGGGTTAACCAGCGATCGCAAACTCGGTGGTCATCGCTGACCCGGCTGTAAACAAAGAGAAAATAAACGACAGGTGTGCGACGAAGAAGGTGAGTTTTAATAACTCTGTTATATTTTTGATGGTAAAAAAGATGTATTTTCACTCACATGGTAACAAGCCAAAAAGAGTAGACATAACACTGAGATTTATTCTACAACAAGGGAGAAATCTCTTTAAACCAGTACTCGTCAAAATACACACACATTTTCTTCAATTATCGCAGTTTTATGCAAATATATGGCCAAAATTGAACAGAATAAACTCAACTTTTTATGTTTCATCTGTTCTAGAAACTATAGAGAAAATATTGGGCCACACATATGTTTAAATGGAGAGAAAACATTATTTTTTCATGTCGACTGCAATGATCAAATGTGGCCTTCAACACGATTGAAGTTATCGCGTAACGCGGTTTTCAACTAAAAAATGTCATCGTTAACACGTTTTGAATTTTGTTGTCATTTGCAATGTAAGTAGTCGTCGAAATAATGAGATGCAATTTTTAATGCAAGAATTGGCCATTATCGATGATTGTTATATTATCTGAAGACAAAAACAATATTTCAACAGACTTTTAAGAGAATGCCATCCATTTAGTTTTCATCATTGCGTACGATGTATAAAAACAAATTACTTATAGTGTACTCACAGTAAATCACTAAATCGTTACAGTTATATAATCTGCTCACGTAGCGTGGGCGACACATAAGGATCTATTTAGTGGTCTTGCGTCGTCGTTGCATTGTTGTCCGTCCCACTTTTTTGTAACATTTCTAGGCAAATACAAATCACAGTCACTTGAAATTTTGCACGTGACCTAAGTATGAGGTCCCATATTGCGGTTACCAATTCCAGGCCTGTCGGACTTCCACTTGATGTATACCAACATGGAATATTTTCAGCAAGTATCATCATTGGTACAAATTTTCGTAACACTTCCCTCAACGACCACAAATCACAGCATCTTTCAATTTTGTATGTGACTTAAGTATGGGTCCCATATTGCGCTTACCAATCAAATCTTGTTTACCGACTTGGAATATTTTGGGCAAATACTGTCAATGATAAAACTTTTCGCAATTCTTTTCTCGGCAACTGCAAATTACAGCCACTTGGAATTTTGCATGCGACTTCAGTTTTGGGTCCAAAATTGCGCTTACTTATACCAGGCCCGTCGGACAGCTACTATGAAATACTTTCAGCTAATACTGTCAGTTAACACTTTTCTCAGCAACTGTGCAATTTTGTATGTTACTTTAGTATGAGGTCACATATTGTACTTACCGATTCCAGGCCTAGGTAACATGTACTTCCTGTTCATCGATATGGAATATTTTCCGAAAACACTGTCCATGGTTAAAATATTCATTACGCTTTTCTCAGCAACTACAAATCACAGACACTTCAAATTTTGTATGTGATTTCAGTACGGGGACCCATAATGCACAGTCCTGTCGGACATCTACTTCCTTTTTACCGACTTTGAATATTATTTAGCAAATACTGTCAATGTTAAAAAATATCGTAACACTTTTCTGATTAACTATAAGTTTCAACCACTTGAAATTTTGCGTGTGATTTTAGTATTAGTCCATTAGTAATCTTAACGATTCTTAGTTTGTCAGACATCTACTTCCTGTTAACAAACTTAGAAATTTGAGTTTTCCCATATGAATGACACATTTCTTATATTTACTTAGTACTAAATAGAAACACTGTCCGTTTACTTTTCAGCGCTAGGGGTGGGATGCTATGCAAGATTTGCCATTGAAAAGAGGGGTTGGTGCAGAATCCTTCTTTTTTTCACCACTGTTTACATGCGGCATGGTAAAATAATTAACTTATTAACAGCATATTCACACGGAGAAATAATACGGAGGTATAATTAATATTATTGTGTACTGGTTATTTAACCACCAATTGCGCTGTGAGTAATAATTGCTTTGGTGTAAGCAACAAAAGTGGCAACTGAAATAGTTTGATCAACCGTTAAATTGACTTTCTCCTACACAAATACTTTCGTAAATTGTGGTTTACAGTGGGAGATGAGCTATGGTGAAGGATGCAACTGATTCCATCTCTCATGGGTAACAACCGACCAAATTTAAAATTGTCGGTTTTTCTGATACAAAGTTTACATAGGTTGACATTCGACTCTATCGGAAAATCACATTTTCATCTTCTCCTCTGACATCCATGAAGCAAATTCAACTAAACTTTACAGGAATGATGTATGGAAGATCATTTACAAAGATTGCTCATTTCGTTCCGATCCGATGAACTAGAGGCTCAGACACTGAGCCTGTATCGCTCACCTGACAAAATGCTGATGCAGGGTTTTCGATGTTCAGCATGGTGGCCATGTTTTTTATGTGAATTTCCCATAGGGCCAAAATAAACTATGTTCTGTGCTGCTGGCCATGTTTTTTATTGGATCAGAACGGAACGAAATGAGCAATCTTTGTTAAGGACCTTCAGTTCATCATTCCTGTAAAGTTTGGTTGAATTTGCTTCAGCGGTTTCAGAGCAGAAGAAGAAAATGTGAATTTTCCTATAGGGTCTAATGTTAAACCAAAGTTCTGCGGTGGCGGCCATGTTTTTTATCGGATCGGAACAAAATGAGCAATCTTTGTAAAGGACCTTCCATACATCATTCCTGTAAAGTTTGGTTGAATTTGCTTCAGTGGTTTCAGAGGAGTAGATGAAAATGTGATTTTCCCATAGGATCCTATATTAAACCATGTTCCGCGTTGGGGCCATGTTTTTCGTCGGATCGGAACGAAATGAGCCATCTTTGTTAACGACCTTAAGTACATCATTCCTGTAAAGTTTGATTCAATTTGCTTCAGCCTTTCAGAGCAGAAGATGAAATGTTATTTTTCCCATAGGGTCCAATGTTAAACCTAAGTTCGGCGCTGGCGGCCATGTTTTTTATCGGATCGGAACGAAATGAGCAATCTTTGTAAAGGACCTTCCATACATCATTCCTGTAAAGTTTGGTTGAATTTGCTTCAGTGGTTTCAGAGGAGTAGATGAAAATCTGATTTTCCCATAGGGTCCTATGTTAAAACATGTTCTGTGCTGGCGGCCATGTTTTTCGTCGGATCGGAACGAAATGAGCCATCTTTGTTGAAGACCTCAAGAACATCATTCCTTTAAAGTTTGGTTCAATTTGCTTCAGCCTTTTCAGAGCTCAAAAAGGGTTAAACGTTGGACCCTATCAAAAAAAAAATCCACATTCTCATATTTTTCTCTGAAACCGCTGAAGCAAATTCAACCAAAGTTTACAGGAATGATGTACTACAGGTTTTTAACAAAGATTGCTCATTTTGTTCTGATCCCGATAAAAAATATAGTGACCAGCGCGGAACATAATTTAACACAGGATCCTATGGGAAAATCTTCATTTTCATCATCTGCTCTGAAACCATTGAAGCAAATTTAACTTAATTGTATTGGAGTAATGTATGGACAGATCTTAACAAGGAATACTTATTTCAGTTGAAGCTGACAAAAACATGGATGTCAGCAGAGAACATTAAACCTTCAAGGAAAAACATTTTGGTCATCAGCATAGGCATGGCTTAGAAGCATCTTTGTCAGGGGAGCGATACGTATATGTTTTCGGGCTCTTGACAGCTATGTATTGGCTCAGTATCTGAGCCTCTAGTTAATAAGTCAACCAATCGGCTGAATTTGCGTAATGAAAGAAGCTTCTAGATGACCACAATTATTCAAACGTGCCGTATGAAGTGGACAACTGATACCTCATGTGATTTGCTCCTCTATTTTATTATCACGCTACAATTCATAATAACACTGCAATTAATATATTTCTACAATATTAAGCATAACAGCACATATTCGAATATCCTAGAACGATGGTATTTTGAAGTCAAAACTCCATTCAAATCATTATAATATTGACGCAATTTTAATGCATTTAAAGACTGGAAGTAGTTTTTGTCTCATGTCAGGTGTAAATAGTAATTGACTTTCCGTTTTGACCAATCAAATCTTCTGTCGTATAAAGTTACTTCAGACACCAACTAGGTTTCTTGCTCTAGATTTGTGGTGTTGGTATGTTTGGTATATGCATCATGTCTTTCTATCCGTCTTCAGGTTTTCTGATTATTGTGACCATGTCTTTGCATTTTGATTTGTATTCAACATATATTTTATTGCTTTGTATTTTATTGACCTAATTTCATTCTGCCATAATAAAAAAAATCGTAAATTTTCATTTCCTTTGGACCCAATTTTATCCATCTCCTCTAATAAATT
>MJUU01056871.1:1571-15306 GCA_002080025.1 Modiolus philippinarum | reverse complement strand
CTCCCATTTTTCCCTTTTTAGGATTCATTTTTGACAAAAGATGCATAAATTTGGTATTGCGAGAAAGGAAAATAGCTATCATGGAAAATATTTCAGTCTTATAAGGTAATTTTGGGAAAAATACATATAAATGTTGTGTCGCAGCAATTGAAATAAGCACCAACATATAATATCTCCCACTTTTGGATTCATTTTTGACAAAAGATGCTTAAATTTAGTATCTCAAGAAAGGAAAATAGCTACAATGCAAAATATTTCAGTCATATAAGGTAATTTGGGGAAAAATACATCTGATAAATGTTGTGTTGCGACAATTGAAATAAGCACTGACATCTAATCTCTCCCACTTCTGAGGTCATTTTTGTCTCCCCGCGACGAAAGTCGCTGAAACCGAGACATAGGCGTGCAAAGTATGACGGCGACGGCGTAAACTCAAGTTTTTGTATAGAAGCCTTTGGTGTAGGAACTTTATATTTGGTCCATAGGTAGCTTACAGCGAACCCTATCTGTCGGACCCAAAATTATCTGACCTTGACCTATATTTCGCGGTCCAGTGACCAGGTTAAGTTTTTTTGCTTAAGTCCATTTCTCAATAACTACAAGCTAGAAGTCAATGATATTTGGTATATAGCTTGGTCTTGGTTAGGACATGTCCGTCTGCCATATGGCTTTTGTCATTATACAGGTAAATATTTTTTAAAAATTATTTGGCAGCTACCACTAGAGTGGATCTATCATAGCCGTTTGACAACCTTTTTATTACAGAAAGGTAGCAAAGATTCCATTCTTACGAGGATTCGGATCATTTTTACTACATTAAAATTCTGTTTTATTTCATTTAAAATTTTGAAGAACATAACAGGTCAAAATTAAGCATACGTTTAAATCATTTTGGCTATTTGTTCTCTATCAGCTTTTACACGTTTTTCGATTAATGGACTTCCAAATGTTTTGTTTTGATCTGCACTGATGAGACATAAGTTGTCGAAATGCGCATATGCAGAAAGTGAATTTACAGTAACTTCAATATTTTGTTATTTATATGAAAATATGTATTATGCATGCAACATCATTGGAGAAAAGTATTTAATTCGAGGTACATATTTTGGGGGTAAATAATTTGAGGTTATAGATTAGTTTAAGTGCTTCAAAATCCAGAGAAAGGCAGTATAGAGATGGTCCCAGGTATTTGGAAGAATAAAAAAAGAAATGCTCATTACAGGTCTCAAATTTATGGAAAACCCTTCGATATTTAAAACTATAATTAAATACACAAGAACTGACTTCACTTCAAGAAACCATTAACAAATATCAAATTAAATGTTAAAAACTAAATAATTGCTGTAACAATTCTAAATGGCGCCTGAAATATATCATGACAATGTGCATTATTACACGTTACCGCATTTCTAACAATTAATTGTTTCCTCCGTCTAATTACAAAAGATATAAAATATAAAACTTTCTTCTCTGAATTGATCATTATTCTTTATTCATATATAAAATTAAACCTGATAAATGAGGACACCAAGAACATTACGCAACAATTTTAAATGATGTATTGAGATATTTTGATTCAAAACACAACTTCGAATGGAATAGCAAAATTAATACTTCTATCTTTGAGGTTTTTTTATATTCCGATGTATTTGACACAGACTTTGAAAAGGCAATTAAACTTCTGTCATTCATAACAATTTTCCAGAGAAATTTATTCCATTTTTTTTTGGTCTCCTCACATGGGATTATCATATAACACAATCCACCAACATCACCAAGTATACTTGATAAATCGCACCAGACATTACCAACCATTTAGTCAAAATCAGTGTGCCGATATTCCATGATTTGAAAATGCATACTCAAGGAGCTTTGCTTTGGAACTTTGCTGGTGTATTCATTTTTATTGAATAGGGAAATAACACAATACACAATTTAAAGTGAATTTGGATATTTCTCATAGCCATTTCGACAACTTATGTCTCATTAGTGCAGATCGAAGAAGAATATTTGAAAAACCATGCATTAAAATTGATTGAGAGCAAAAAATCTAAGATGTTTAAAAAAAATAACACAAAATCACCTAAGGGCACAACTTCGCATGAGAACACTACCTAGACTTGATACCGGCACTAGCAAAAGCCAGCGGTTGGGTTAAACCGGTTCATGAGTACCGAAACCTTCCCTTTATCTGTCCCGTTTCTCTATAGTATAATAAACATACGAATAAAACCCAATACAAGAAGACTACTAACTCCATGATTACAATCTTGAAAGATTGATATAGAAAGAAAAGAGAATATGTAAATTCAAAAGATGGGTCAAGGTTGTAATGCGACAACAAAATACATATATGCTTCAAATATGAAAAAGAAATGAAATGGGGTAAATGTCAAGGAGACAACATCCCATATCC
The DNA here is from genome assembly GCA_002080025.1 of Modiolus philippinarum. Classification (NCBI taxonomy): domain Eukaryota; kingdom Metazoa; phylum Mollusca; class Bivalvia; order Mytilida; family Modiolidae; genus Modiolus; species Modiolus philippinarum. The sequence continues at coordinate 12,890 of MJUU01056871.1, read as the reverse complement.
AGGTTAAAACGACCTAAAACAAAGCATCTAGGGGTCACCTTACGGTCTTCAACACAGTGAGGAACCTCACACCATATAATAAGCCCTAAATGGCCCCAAATGGGTCAAAAAGTGGATAAATCAATGGAAACAAACCACATCCAATAACCCAAATATCAAGAAACTAAAATTTTATAAGAAGACACGGACAAGTCAATCACCAACATATTCCTGACTTGGGACAGGCGCAAAAATTGCGGTGGTTTTAAACTCGTTTTCTTGGATCCAAACCCTCCCCCTATGTGTGGTGAATGGCTAAAAATAAACACACAAAAAGACTCGCAGTAAAAATCAAACTAGAAAAAAGTCCAACTTATCAAGACGAGTACAATGAAGTACATAAAACATGAAGACAATACACACAGGTACTGTCCGGACAATTGCTCGCAGTTACTGACAGCTAGCTAAGGACATAATTTCCGTTGACTAGTATATCAAGCCTTCTTACATATGAAACTTCAATTGAAATACTTCTAAATAGATTTGGTATAACAACGTCATCAATTATGAAAGAAGAACATGATATTGTGCAATGCCAAATACTGCCAATATGAAAAATTGTTTAAATTTAGTTATGGTGTAAAGCATTTAGGAGATGATCAATTTTTTTGCCAACAAAAACCAGAAGTAACGATTTAACAACAATGCTGTATTTATATCCTTTATGAAAAAGTTTGTTTAACGGATAAATAAGTTTTGAAGGACAATTTTTGAATTTATGCACTTTGTAAATGATATCGCCATAGAAGTTTGGATGTGAAATGCCCTGATGTATAAGAGCCCTACATGTAGAACCAAATTTTCTTAATAAGTAAATGTATCTATAATAAAATTTTGAGAATGTTTTTATCAATTTATGATATCTAAACCCTTGATGCAGAAGTTTTTCAGTGAGACAAAGATTTCCCTCGTTGAAGTCAGAAACATCACTACATACTCGTGCATATCGAACAAGTTGTGAAATGTAGACCCCGTAGGAAGGGGCTAACGGAACATCGCCGTCGAGATGGGGAAAATTGACTATAGGGAAGGAGAAATCATCCCTTTTATCATAAACCTTAGTGTTTAACTGTCCTTGATTTATTGATATATCAAGATCAAGAAAAGGAGAATAATCACTGCTGCTATTGGATTTATTTACAGTAAGTTCTGCAGGATAAATTTCATCTGTAAATTTAGAAAATTCAGGATTGTTTAATGCCAAAATATCGTCCAAATATCTATATGTATTGTTAAATTTATCCACTAAATGCTGTTTAGAAGGGTCTTGTTGAATTTTTGCCATGAATTGTGACTCGTAGCAATAAAGAAATAAATCTGCTATGAGAGGTGCACAGTCGGTACCCATAGGAATACCTATTTTTTGCCGATAGACTGTATCACCGAAACGAACAAAAATATTATCAAGAAGAAAATTTAATGCTTTTATCATATCCTGACAAGTCCAGTTGGTATATTTGTCATATTTGTCGTCACTGAAAAACGATTTAAATGTATTGCAACAAATGCACGTACATCCTGATTTTTTGAAGGACCATTTGATGAAATACGAAAATTTCTCTTTGATGAGTGTATGCGGTAATGTAGTATATAGGTTAGAAAAATCATAGCTATCGACGAAGGTGTATGCTTCATTAACATATCGAAGTCTTTCCAAAACTTCTACCGAATTTTTAACACTCCAAAAGTAATTAATTCCACTGTATTCATAACATTTGTTGCCAAAAGTTGATGACGAGATTTTATGGTAGTAAGTGCACTGGTCAATAAAACAGGAATATGTGTAGTTGAACATTTACTTGATGCCGAAATAAAACGAAATTTGAAAGGATTTTTGTGCAGTTTAGGAAGCCAATACATAGTAGGAATGTTTTTATAATTAGAAGTTGCTTTAAGTTCAGCTGTAGCTATCATGTGATCATCAATAATTTGTGTTTCTGTTGACATGGTAGCTTGAAATGTACTAGAATTGGTAATTTCATTCCGAAGCATCTCGATGTAATATTTACGTCAAACAACGACCACATTATTGGCTGCTTTATCTGCCGGAACAAATATATACTCTTTTTCCAAATCTTCTAACTTCCGTTTAATTTTTCAAATAGCAGGAATGGTATTCTGCTGCTTATAATGTCTTTCAAAATGATTTATTCGTATATCAACAACTTCCATACATTTGTTAATGAAGGGATTTGTTAATGCATTTGTTAATAAAATACATATATGCCTCAAAAACAATAAAGTAAGCGAGAACTGAACCATCAGTACATAAAAAGAAAAATCCAAAGACAATGGCCAAAACGGAAACACCAAACAAGCAAAGAAATTATATAAGTACGAACGGAGACACAAGTCAAGACAAACACCTTTAAATTCTTCAGATGACAATGTCGAAAATTTATTTGTCTGCGGTGTAGATAAAATAAGAAATAGAAAAAAATGCATAAAAATACACCAAATAATTTTTTATCTTTTTTTGTGTCACACTAATACCACGGAGAATAGGAAGTATATCGTATCTTCATTTGAAGTTCAGTGGGATCATAAATTTGTAGGGATTTATTGCACATCACATTACGAAAATTTACCTTACCTTTTGTATAAATAATATTGACAGATTTTCGATAATCGATTACGGACCTATACAGACAAGTACAAAGAAATGATACAACGATAACAAGAGAAGGGGCAGTCGGAAACGACAGCTAGTCCCCTCGCCCGTTTATTGAATGTTTGTCTCGTAATATAAGCACTCAAGGAAGTTGTACTATTCAAGATCTGGCTTGTTACTTAATCTGAGCCAGTAATGCAAGAAATGTTGTGACCTTATTTCAATCAGGAGCCTCATACCGAAAGCATATATACATCTACTGATAAAAGATTAATCTTCTGCAAGTTGTAGTATCTAAAATCCAGACTGTAACACAAACTTTATACTAAGTCACTTATGCATGAAATGTAGGTCAAAGTGACCTAATTTTTATCTGGAGCTTTGTAACTTTACAAGATGCATCTACATACAAAATATTATTCTTCTACGAGCTGTAGTATCTAAGATCCAAGCTGTAACACAAACTTTAACAGAAGTCACTCATGCATGAAATGTAGGTCAAAGTGACTCAATTTTCATCTGGAGCTTCCTAACTTTACAAGACACCTTTACATACAAAATATTATTCCTCTACAAGTTGTAGTATCCCAGATCTGGACTCTTACAAAAAATTTAACCTAAGTCACTCATGCATGAAATGTAGGTCAAAGTGACCTAATGTTTATCTGGAGCTTTCTAACTTTATAAGATGCATCTACATATAAAATATTATTCCTCTACAAGTTGTAATATCCCAGATTTGGACTCTTACAAAAACTTTTTACATAAGTCACTCATGCATGAAATGTAGGTCAAAGTGACCTAAATTTTATCTGGAGCTTCGTAACTTTACAAGACGTATCTACATACAAACTATTATTCTTCTACGATTTGTAGTATCCCAGATCTTGACTCTTACAAAACTTTAACCTGAGTCACTCATGCATGAAATGTAGGTAAAAGTGACCCAAGTTTTACCTGGAGCTTCGTTACTTTCCAAGACGCATCTACATACAAAATATTATTCCCCTACGAGTTGTAGTATCCCAGATCTGGACTCTTACAAAAACTTTAACCTAAGTCACTCATGCATGAAATGTAGGTCAAAGTGACCTAATTTTTATCTGGAGCTTCGTAACTTTACAAGACGCATCTACATACAAATTATTATTCCTCTACAAGTTGTAGTATCCCAGATCTTGGCTCTTACAAAAACTTTAACCTGAGTCACTCATGCATGAAATGTAGGTCAAATCCACCTATTCTTTATACCAACCTCAAGTTCTCCTCAGGATGCATCCATGGACAAAACATTGTCCATCTACGACTTGTTATTCAAAAGATATATGGTCTTAAGTTCGAACGGACGGACGAACGGGTAAAACGCTATATCGCCTCCCCAACTTCGTTGGGCGAGGGGATAAAAAAATGCATTCATATTGTTACATGTATTTACAAATAATCGATGTGTAGCGTTATTGTTTTGTTGTAAGGTGTAACGTGATTTTTCCGTCAGGATTATATAAACTTATATTTCATTTTCATTTTAATATAATGGCGATAGGAAAACATGGGTTAATGAATGGTGTCACAATGAATGTGTCTAGAAAACTGCTATGAAGAATTGAAATTTTAATTGTTTTCAACCAATGAAACAACGGCAGTAGAATACCGAAGGAACAAAGGGGTGAAATTCACAAAAATCGAAGTCCAAAGACAGGGCGAAAACGAGAACACAGAAAACAATGACGTTAGACACAAAAACAATGACGCCAGACAGACACAAAGCACAGAACCAGAAACCACAACATTCAGAACAAAGGCACTCACAGTGTGAACTCCAGCGGAACTGAGAGTGACATCAGGTGCTCCGGAAGGGTAAGCATGTCCTGCTCTGTTAACAGCACCCGTCACACTGTGAAAACGATATTTCTTTTGCAATACGATTAAAACACGCCTGGGAAACTCACTGTTCTCAACCATAAAACCGGCGTCCGGAAATCTGTGATTTACACTTAATAAGTGCAATTTGGGAAATAAAAGAATGTCACTCCATATATATTTATGAAAGAAGTTTGAATAAATCAAAACTCTTTTCTTTTGTGGAATAAAAATGGTAAATTAGTTTTTTCTTTATATCCGGATTTTAGAATCGTCCCGACGCGGATGACTACAATAAACACGATTTCTGTCTTAAAACGCAGACTTGTATATGGCTTTAGTTATATTTTATATCTTTGATCAGTTTTACATAGAGTGACATTCCCCGCCTTTTTAAAAACAGGGTCTGTCGCGAAATATTAATGAACTTCCTGGTAGTAAAACTGAGTTTCCAAGGCGTGTAAAAGATGTACTAGAAATTTAGAAACAACGTACTTGGCAGGAAGTACTTCAACACTTCCAGTGTCTGGTATGACAAGTTAGTCGTTGATGAATCTCTGTTGACTGCATCCAATCTGTTAACTGTTTGCCTTATTATGATGGGTTATATTACTGCACTCGCTTATCACATGATTTCTTGTCGTCTTGAACGCCAAAACGGTGACTCGAATTGTCCAAGGATAAAATTGGGCGTTTTAAACAAAACTGAAAGTCAAATTTCCAGAATTACCAGAAGTGTAGTGGTTATGGAAATAAAGTATTTTAAGGCACATTCATATGAAAAGGTAACACAAAACAGTTGTTTTGTGAATGTGCAATATTATGAAAGTATTTGTCATCTTTATTTTTTTGGAACATGTTTCTCTTTGATAATTCCAGAACTAAATTGAACAATAGGGGAAATTGTACCAAACTATTGTAAAGGTGATATATTTTTATGCCCCCAGATCGAGGATCGGGGGCATATTGTTTTTGTCCTGTCTGTCTGTCTGTCTGTCTGTTTGTCCGAAACTTTAACCTTGGCTATAACTTTTGAACTATATAAGGTAGACTTTTGATACTTGGCAAGTGTATAGGTCTAGTCAAGACGAACATAAATATGCAAAAAAAAAATTAGGTCAAAGGTCAAAGGTCAAGGTCATAGGGGTCCAAAAGGGGTAAAATTGGGAATCTGGGGGCATATGTAGTGTTTCACAAACACATCTTGTTTTTATCTTGCATATAACTACATTGGAGTCGTTATTCAAAAAATAATAGAGCATAAGAGATTAGAACGTTTTTACCAAAAATATAATCTGCGAAATTAAATCGGCAAATTATTCCACCAGTCAAAAAAAAAAGGTAAAAAAGGAAAAAAAAAAGAAAACAAAAGAGAAAAGAAAAGAAAAAGTAGAAAAACAGAAATATATATCCAATCTACAAAATTAAAATTGGCCTTACCTGTTCGCAAACGATATACAATGGCCCCAACTTCGCACAGCGTTGTCGTTTGTTGTGGGACTCTGGCTGTCAGGATATCAAGGTTTTCTATTAAAAATTTCATTTTGTTGAATTTGCACTTTTGTTGTCTAACCATCTAAGATTAATTATATAAAACCCCGCAAAAAATAGGCTACACTTATAAACATCTGACACTCCTCACACAAAAATAATAATTCTTTACTTGCTAGCTATTTTGTGCAATTCGGCGTTCCAGTAACTGAATAATTATGGGTACAGTGATTGTATTTAAAAATTTGGTGTACGAACAATCGATTTTCGACCGATGACATTGCGTTATTTTCGTTCTTGGTCTATCAAAATATGTTGGCGAACGCTCTACCCACATTGCTTTAGTTTCTGAAACGGCGAATTAAATAAAGAATTGCATAATTCTCTTAACCTCACGTTCATTTGGACATTATCATGGGGATATTATTGGTCACTATTACACAGAAAAAAAAAGAAAAAAAAGAAAGAAAGAAAAAATGAAATTTTGCTTACGAACCTTAAATGAGATTGAAGCTTTTGATGTCAAGAACTCTGTGTGTTATGGGGTGATACATGAAACACGTTATAACATATTAAAACCGGGAAAAAATCTTCTCAGTACGGGAGAGGTTGTTTTTATTTTATGAAAATAACTTCGACATTTAAAACTGTTCTGTTCACTACAATAAGACTTACTTAAAATTCAGAATTCGTTGACACCTGAATTGCTATAACAATTCTAAATGGCGCCTGAAATATATCATGGCAAGGTGTATTATTACACGATAACAGTAATTGTTCCTATTCCCTATTTCAAATTGATATAAAAACATGAAAGAATTATCTTTTTTTTCTGAATAAATCACTATTGTCTTATTCACATTAGTATAAAATCAAACGTGATAGATGAGGTGAACATGAAAATTACGCAACAATTTCAAGTGATGTATTGGATATACGCACAAACTAAAAATGGATATTTGAATCTTTTATGATTTTATATTGTTTTTGACGCAGAGTTTAAAAGGACAATTTAACGTCACTTAATTCATAAGAATGTTCCGCAAATCAGTAGATAATAAATAAACATCTTTTCTTTGACGTGAAATATGATTATTATCCTACATCACAAAATATACTTGATAAATTGACCTCATGTAGTGGAAATCATTACATCAAAATTTGTATACCGATATTTCATGGTTTGCAAAATTACAGAGTACCTGTATGAACATATAAAGGGATATGGAGTGAATGAACATGGGACAAAATATACCCATTAATACATGGTAAGGTTATCTTGAAGTCAACATGAAGACCTTTCCTTTCCTTTCGCTTTAATGAAATAATAACACAATACGAGAGTAAGTATAAGTTTGAGTCTTTCTGATGGCCTTTTCGACATCATATTTGTCATTGGTGCAGATCAATGTTAGAAAACCAAACATTAAAGTCTGATTGAGAAAAGATGACAAAATCAGCTAATGGCAAAATTGTGCATAAGGAAGATTTATTGCGATATTGTAAACTTGCATGTGATGTCGGTTTTGAACCAGTAACGAAGTACGACTGGGTCGGTGATACCCTTGGGTACGTACTCCGCCAGCAGTTTATTGACCGAATCAAAAGGCCATCAAGTTGGTCATTTTCCTTATTAGCCATTTATTTATTCCCTATTTCTTTTTCGCTAATCATTCCCTATTCCATATTCGCCATTAAACGATAGACGTTTAACAAGGCTACCTTACTAGCATATTGCAAGACAAGATAATAAAAAAAATACATGAATAAAAATTCATCAACATGTCATTGTTCCAATGCAGCGTTCTTCCATTGCCCTGATTTACCACGTATTTGTTGGGACTTTCTCTCACGTGCATTTACTCCATATTCTTTTAATGTTTATTATCAATATTCCATGATATTTGAGTATGACAACGGCTCAAGAACTGAAAGAAGCAGACAACACCACACGAAAATAGTCTCCCGTAATAAGTCCTGGAGAGATTTGTTTGGTCTGTTACTACAGAAATTTTATATATGATGAAATCAGGCCCTTGGAAATATTTGGTATGCAACTATTTTTTTTTTTTTTGCTGTTTTCCGTTTTTACGTATTTGGTCGTCATGCTAGTGGATTTCTTATCCCCTTAGACACAAATGGGCATTATTTTTAATTACATATACAACGTTAAAAATGTGTTACGCTGGTACTTTTTGCATTTCAAATATTATTGACACAGGTCGTATCGATCATTCAGAAATGGGAATAGAATGCATCCTACAAAGTTGATATTGTTTTTTTTTCATTTTTGTGTCAGACTAACGTACCATTTTTGAGAAGGAGTCGTATCTTCATTTGAAGTTCAGTAGAATAAACTATCTCAATCATACATTTGTTAGGATTTATTTTATATTCTGTTATGGAATTAATCTTAATCTATTTTATTTATAAAATTGAGCTTTGTCTATAGATTTTCAGTTTTTAAATGTTTTCTATCATAACACTGAATTTTTAACATATACAGACAAGGGGCGAAGAATTCATACAAAGATAAAAAAGAAATGCATTAGCGTGAGGGGGCATTGGTCGGAAACTTTTCCTATATCACCCGATAATATTATTTACAAATAATCGTCATGTTGCGTGTTTGTAAAATGTAACGTGAGTTACCTAAGGGATATACAAAAAAAAACATTTTACTTTTGCAATACGATATAAGGATAAGAAACAACGCATTGACAGGAAGTACCCAAACATTTCCAATGTCTGGTATGACAAGTTGGTCGTTGGTGAATCTCTGTTGATCGCATCCAATCTGTTAACTGCTTGCCTTGGTATGATTGGTTAAATAACTGCATACACTTATTACAGGATATCTTGTCGTCTTGAACGCCAAAACGCAGACTTGAAATTTCCGAGGATGAAATTGAGCATTTTAGACGAAACTGAATGTCGAATTACAAGACATGTAGTGGGTATGCAAATAAACGTATTTTTAAACACACCATTATGAAAAGGTATCACAAAACAGTTATAGAATGGTAAATCAAGCTACAGCTAGTAGCCTACGGTCTTGGGCAACAGGTTGGTCTTCGGGTCAAACGAATTTTTTCGGCCAAGCAAATAAGGGTTTACTATTTTTTTGGCGCCCATAGCAATCGTCATTTGTGTCTGTGTCTAAATCCCCAAGTTTTTATGTATCTCCGAAGTTCTCATTAGTCTTATATTTTCTACATCTTTTATCATCCCTATGCTTTCATGTCTCATGTTTTCATGTTACATGCTGTACTTAAACCAATTTGTGGATAAGTAAGTGTGACATTTATATCATAACTGTGTAATAAAAAAGGGCTTTTCACAACAATAAACCAATTTGTTAAGTACTCATTGTAACTGAAGATGAAATAATCAAAGCATTGCAGTGTGATAGTCGCAAATAAAATATTTTGTGAATGTGGGTCATCATGAAATGGAATTAAATTTGTCCTTTTTTATTTATTAGGAATAATTCTGTCTTTGATTATTCATGAACTAGATTGAACACTAAGGGAAAATTATATCAAATCATTATAAAAGAGTTAATTTTCTATTTTGTATATGATTTACAGAAAGTCGTTATTTAGCAAAGAATATAGCATAAATATTAATAGACCTGCGGAATTAAATCAACAAATAAATTTACCCCCCCCCCCAAAAAAAAAAAACAAAAAAACAACAAAAAAAAACAACAAAAAACAAAAAAACAAAACAAAACAAAAAAAAAAACAGGATTTCCAATCAATCTAAAAAATTAATTCAGCCCAAACGAAACATAGTGGCTCCAAGTACGCACAACGGTGTTGTTTGTTTAGTACTGTGCCATATATGACGATTTGAATAGCGTTTTTCTATTCATATTTCATCTTGTTACTTGTATTGGTCAAAATTGAAACTTTATAACTGTTATGTTGACCTTTTATACTTTTTTTTGTACCTTTCTTCTAAAGGAAGTATAAACCTGAGGCTTCAGTCTCCTTTGAATCTAGTTTATGAATAATTCGTAATTCGTATGAGTGAAAAGTTTTTTATTGATTTATATATATTGTGAAATAACCTTTGAAAATGGTATAAAAAATTTGTACCTACGACCAGTGATTTTTCAGAAATTAAAAAAGGGGTAATAAAAATCATTTTTCAAGGAAAGTATGCAACCTTTTCATATGACTTCTATGCTAAGTTCTAAAAGATATAATTTTCCAAACTTTATTTTATAGCCGACAAACTCGGCAAAGAACTTGAATCATGTAGCTTGTGGCTTGTTGACAACAAAGTATCCCTCCATCTTGGAAAGACTGAGTGCATACTCTTTGGACCAAAGCGGAAATTAACCAAAATATTGGAATTTCAAATTATTTGTAATGGTCATGTTATAAAATCACAGAGTAGCATTATATATTTGGGTATTGAAATTAATCAAAATTTATCTGGTGCAAAATCATTAAGAAAGTTAACTCTCGTTTAAAATTTATGTATGGAAAAGCGAATTGTCTGTCATCGGAAACAAGGAAAACATTATCCATGGCTCTTTTGACTATTCATGTTCCTCCTGGTATGCAGGTATATCTAAATCTTTAAAACAAAAACTACAAGTGACTCAAAATAAAACAGTAAGAGTCATCAAAAACTTCAGGCCACGAGAGACTATAGGGACACCGGAATTACAAAGTTTGAGATATCTGAACGTGGAGCAAAGAGTAAAACAATTAAGACTGAACCACGCGCATAAAATCTTTTATAATAAATGTCCATCATATCTAAAAAACAACTTTGTAAAAATAAATGAACACCATAAATATAATACCCGATCAAGTCCCTTTAATNAAAAAAAAAAAAAAAAAAAAAAAAAAAAAAAACAACGGTGTTAAAATACATGAACACCATAAAATAATACCCGATCAAGTCCCTTTAATTTTGTAATACCTAAGATTAAAGGCACAGAATCAACATCATTTTTTATAACGCTATCCAAAATTGGAACTTCCATTAAATATATCACCAACATAACTCGATTTAAAAAGGAAGTGAAATGTCACTAACTGGATATTAGGAAGAACTGATATCACATTGATTCCACCTCAAAGACCATCTGCGCTACCATTTTCGCCTGCTATTAATACTTTGACTCCAGAAATATTTATTAAATAAATTATATTACGTTTATACTTATTTTTGAAGGACCCCATTGGAAATAAACCGGAAGGTTTTCATGGGTTATCCTTGGTTGACGAGATCAACATAAGTTTTTATTGTGATGAGATATTTTTGGGGTCAAAAATTAATATGTATTTAAATTATAT
>MJUU01056869.1:324-18268 GCA_002080025.1 Modiolus philippinarum | reverse complement strand
ACGGACGACGGACGCCAAGTGATGGCAAAAGCTCACCCTGGCATAGCCAGGTGAGCTAACTAGAGGATGACATGCCCCCGTGCAAGGTGGAATCAAATTGGGATTTTTTAGTAATGTTTGTGTCTCTAAGACACATGTTATTCTAGGTTGCACAGATAAACAATGTACCCTCTATTACTAAATCACCAAAAAATGATGAAGTTCAACAATGTATAATTTTGACAAAAATTAACCAAATCAAAATCCTTACCACATGCACATCTTCAATATAGGTACAAAAGATCTGCAAATTAAAAATTCCTAACATTAAAACTGTAGGAGGAGTTGCGCGGACAAACTATGTACCATCTATCACAAAATCATCAAAAAATGACTAAGTTCAACAATGTATATTTTTTACAAAAATTAACCAATGAAAATCCTTTCCACATGCACATCTTCAATATATGTACAAATGATCTGCAAAATAAAAACTTTCTAGCATAAAAACTGTAGGAGGAGTTGCACGGACAAACCATGTACCCCCCTCGGACAGACTGAAGACGGACGGACGGACGGACGAATAGACGGACAGGGGTAAAACAATAATGTCCCCCAACTTATCGTCGCGGGGGCATAAAAATCAATTTCATGTTCCTTTTCCCCCAAAAGCTCCTAGATCTACATGTAGATCTACATTTAGGATAAATTTATATGACATAAATTTTCTTTTATTCATCATCTCCAGTTTATCACCCAGTTGCTCAAAGAGACTGTTGTTTATCATCTTGTTCCTTTTTTGAATGGTTCTCCAAATATTGAGAGGGACATATACAAATCACAGATTGTTTACGTTTTGGGATCTATTTATAGACCACTTCCGGTTACAGATCTGTAGTTGAAATGTAAATATTTAGGACAATTTCTAATGAATTTTCATTAAATGTATACTTCAAACCCCATTTAAAGTCTTCATTTTAAACATTTTAAAACCATGAAATGATATATGTTTGAGCTTTGCTGAAAACAGGAATAAGCTTAAGAAATCTGATCAATTTACTTCCTTGTTACTGGAAATACCGTAGAAAGGACTAAAATTAGGAGTGTCAAAATCCCTGGGCGACTTGAAATCGCTTTTGGGGGCATCATTAAGCGACTTGAAGCACAACAGGGCGACTTTAAATTGCCCTAATCGCCCAGTTTGGTGAGCCCTGGACATGTGGTCGGAAATTCATGTTTTTTTTTTTAAATAATCAAAGTTTAACTTCATAGCATGCTGTTGGCCATCTTGGATGGGTTAAGAACCTGCCAGGCACATCTTTAAATAGACTAACTAATACTTTTGTGATCATGTTTGGGATGAGCATATGTTTACACAAGACAGACAATGGAAGAATTGTATATGTAAAATCTCATCCTTACTATAACCAGGTGAGTTAAATATTAAGGTAGAATTGGGGCAGTGACTGGATATTAGTTTTGACCTGGTTAATATATTGGAATGTTAAAAGTGAAAGAACATGTGCATCTTTGTTATATGCACAATCAACTTGCTAAATAAGAAGTTCCTTATTTAACATGTTTAAAAATGTAGAAGGAGTTTTCCGTACAAATGATATACCTTACTCAATTAGTGATGTCAGATGGGTGACGGACTAACCTACTAAAGTTCAGTCAAAAAATACATACCCTCTGCAACTTTCTTGTGGTGAGTGTAACAGAAAGTGTTGTCAAATGACAAGTTTTTTTTTCCATCTTTGTCAAATATTTTGCGAAAATAATTCTGATATGTTTGATAACTGTCAGGGTTATTCAATTTAAACTTTAATCAACCAACAAGAGGATTGGCACCACCAACAGTATCAGAATTCCTACATGCATAATCTCACACCAGGACCACCACCAATAGAATTGATTTTAGCTACTTCCTGGTGTTGGTCTATACTTAAATGGAATAGCCCTCAGGTACGTGCAAAGGTTCTTTAATTTATACATTTCTGTGGTAAGGGCCTAATTGGGGTTCAGAAAAGCCTATTGAAGGATGTTAAAAATTTTAAAGTTTTGTTACCATGGAAAGGGATTTAAAGTAAACTGCATGCAATCATGCATCTTGATGGATTCAACTCTTTTCTGAAAATTTCTGGAATATATGTCATACTTACTTCATATTCAATGTCAGCCCTGATCTGATTTTGTTTCTACAAACATTTTACTGACATGCTATTTTAAAAGGTATATATTGAGATACTATTACTTCTTTTTTTTCCTTTTTAACAATAATTTTGCACTTTTTCTTTTCTTTTCTTTTTTTGTTATTAAGTCCCCCAAACAAAGTTTGGAGACAAGTCTTTTTTGCTGTTTATCTGTGTGTTTGTTTTTGCCATATAAATCAAATTATTTAGGGCTTGCTATATGGTGTGATGTTTCTCACTGTGTTGAAGACCAAACGGTGACCCCTAAATGTTTTGCTTTGGGTCGTTTCAACCTGGGGATGGGATGTTGTCCCCTTGACATTTATCCCATTTACTTTCCTTTTCATATGCATGTAAGCTATTAAACATCAGCAATAAAATTTCACTTAAGCCATACTTAACATAAGGTATGAGTGTTTGCAAATTGTTAGAGGCCTCATGGGGACTTCAACATGAAGAACAACAATAAAAGCATTTTTCCATTTGTATTTGTAGGGATCTTATCTCCTTTACAATAACTCTATAAACATTTCTTTGTCCACAAAACCTTTAACAAACATAGCCATATATTCTACACCAAAGTAGTCAACAGTCATGAGAAACTATTTAATTTTATTTTATTCACACTAACAGAGTCTGATGCCACTGCTGGTGGACTATTAGTCCCCGAGGGTATTCACCAGCCCAGTAGTCAGTACTTCGGTGCTGACCCGAAAGCCGCTTCTACTTGGAACATTTTTGTAAATTTTGTTGAAAACTAAGGAGTATCTCCCTCATGCAAAGCTCTGTCCTTAGCTGATTTTGGCTTCACATTTAGATCATATTGGCTGTTTGTTCTCTATCAGTTTTAAACATCNTTGAGTTTATGGTCTCCTTGACATTTACCCCATTTCCTTTCCTTTTCATATGCATGTAAGCTATTAAACATCAGCAATAAAATTTCACTTAAGCCATACTTAACATAAGGTATGAGTGTTTGCAAATTGTAAGAGGCCTCATGGGGACTTCAACATGAAGAACAACTATAAAAGCATTTTTCCATTTGCTATTAATATGTATTTGTAGGGATCTTATCTCCTTTACATTAACTTTATAAACATTTCTTTGTCCACAAAACCTTTAACAAACATAGCCATATATTCTACACCAAAGTAGTCAAAGTCGTGAGAAACTATTTAATTTTATTTTATTCACACTAACAGAGTCTGATATATACATAAGAATGATCAAATGAAGTCATAAGGATTAAATGTACATGAGACAAAATTCCAACAAGGTCAAACCAAGCTTATGAACAACATTAAGTGTTGTATAACACATTCAACAATGAGCAATATTGCCTATACCTGATAGCAACCTTAAGTTGTTACAGTATGCCAGTTTGAACAAAATTATGCACATGGTCATAATAATATGTTAGTCCCCTCGAAAAAGGGAAATATTTTGATTCAGAGTTCATATTTCAACATATTCACTCACGAAAGAAATAGACAGAACATATGCCTTTACCACATAAAACCTATGCTTCACAATAAATCAACTCTTCTTCAAATTACCTCAACCATACTGACCTTTTGAACTTTTATACATTTTTCACATTGACAAAGAGGGTGACACATGTCTAGTGAGCTTGGTGAGATTGGTTCTGCATCCTCACTATCAGTACTGGTCCAACCCAGATAATACTGTACCTAAAAAAATATACAATGTACTGTAAAAATATGGCATTACATTCCTCTAAACAGAAACAAAAATCAAATAGGTCAATTTTGATAATATACACAAAAAGTAATCTTTTTGTAAGAATTATAGAAAATCAATTACAGTGGAACTCCCAAAAACCGGCCCCTCTAAAAACCGGATCCCTCTATAAACTGAACGATATCGTTCTGTCCGGAATTTTTACCTATATAAATAAGTTATAATTTCCTCTGAAAACCAGTCCCTCTGAATTCTGAATTCGGGTCATGTAGATTGGTCCAAACCGTATATTTTCTTCTAAACTTCAACTCTGAAAACCAGATGACTTTTTTCGCGGACAATAAAACTGACCAACTTTATTCAACATGTCTTATATCTCTTGCCATCTTTATTGATAAATAACTGTATACTGTTTAACAGTAACTTCAGTATTTTGTTATTTGGACAGATAACCGACACTATTGATTGAAATTTTCAAGAATGCAGGAAAATTTACTGAAAAAGTTAATTTTCATCCTACACTGACCTTACAGATCATGTGTTACACTTCCGGTATTAGTGTTCGGATTAAATAGACCGGTTTAAGGAACCTCTGAAAACTGGAACCTCTTAAAACCGGCTGATTTCCTTGGTCTCGACAGAGGACCAGTTTTTGGAGGTTCCAATGTATTACTAGTGCTTTTGAAACTGATATTATTCTTAATTGATTCACACTATGAGTGCCTTAGTTCTTAATGTCATCTTTTTATTTCAGTGCATTGTAGCTGTCTCACATCCTTTTTTGTCTTTGTTTTTCTCTATTGCTGTTTATGATGAAATTTTTGGCATGAAAAGTACTTTGTGTGTGTCTGAGAAATTAATAATATGTTCTACAGATGCTGATATCAACTGAAAAGTCAATCACAATTAATACACATGTAAAATGCAAAACCCTTTTCATTCAAAAGATAATATACCAAAGTTTAATGAAGAAACTAAATTGAATAATATACAATACAATTTCTGCCAGATATCCTGAAATATTTTCTCATGGATGGATTTGTTGTTTCCATATATGAAACAAACTTCAACTGCTGTAAACATTTTTATCACTCAATATCATACTATTAAGATCAGGAAAGGGGGATAAATCAAATCAATTAAGGAATACTTAAACAAAATTCAATCCATAAAGTGGCGAAATTTTATCAGGTAGTCAAAAGACAAGGATAAGGTGACATATTCTGGAATCACCTGAAAGGTCTTGCCAACAAGGAATAAACAAGTAAAATATGAAAGCCCTATAAATTTTCATTGAAAAGATATACCCAATGTTGGAAGTTTTTAAGTAGCTGTTCAAATACCAGAGTCATATAGTTTCCATAACAAGAACTAGTTGATTATGAAATTTCTCACATCGAGTTAAATAAATTTTGCAAATGTTTGAAAGCGAGGCTTGCCGAGCTTTTAAACATTTGAAAATTTATTTAACGAGATGTGAGAAATTTCATAATTAACATGTTTAAGTTGTGGAAACTGTTTCTCTAATGACTGGACGAAAAAACCGAGTAAATTTGGCGGGAAATGTCACGAAACTTGTTCTCCTCTCTAGAGAGGAGAACAAATGTTTCCACACTGTCCAGGAAATGTGAAAACTGGATAGAAATTAGAGAAAAGGTATTCTGGTACAAATCAAAATGTTTTGACATGAGGAATCCACATTTTAAATATGAATGCCGATCACTTACCTTTCAAAAGAAATACCCTATATCAAAGTTTATATATTTTTTTAAGTCTCTCATTCCAAAGTCAACTGTTCTGTTACTGTTTGAAAGGTTTTGCCACAAAGAATACAAATGCAAAATATGAAAGTCATATCACTTTCCATTCAAAAAAAATATACCATGTTTTTCAGACAAACAGATAGACAGACACATCAAAAACTATATGTCCCAAATTTTGGATTAACAGGGGCAAAATGAAAGAAAATGTGTCCATGGGACATGGATGCCTTGTCCAAGTATTCTATTCAGCAAACAGGAGGCATTTTGGCCGTAAGTTTTCTATTATATATATAATATTATATATATAACAGTCTATCATAGGAACCCAACGGGGTAAGAATTTGAGAAATGAATATCAAGATTGCATTCCCACCGAGGGATTTGGCTGTTCTTCAAATGCACAGATATTACAGACAGACTACACTGCTCACCATCTCTGTGGGAGACCAAAGGGATGTAAAATAGAGTGAACCACAAATTTATTTTGACATGTAAGGTGACACTTAAGTATATTAATTAACAGAAATTTTAACAAGTCTCCGGTGGTCTAGTGGTAGCGTATCAGACTTTGAACCCTAACAACCTTGACAGAAGGGGTTCGATCACAATGGAATCAACAAAAATTAATTATTTGATATCAAAAGACTCTGACACAGACTTTGGATTTGGATTGATAAAAAAGATAGAAAAATACATCACAGGCAGATGATTCAAGCCAAAATGATTAATTTCATTTTTTTAAATAAATTTTATAATATTATATATATATATATATATATATATATATATACACTTTCAGTTTGAACAATGTGAATAGCACGAGTATAAATACTGTTTATAGTTCAACTCTACCCGAGTCTTTGACAAAACAACATAGAATATAATACAAGAATAAACTATTTACAAAAAACTACACTACAAAACTTAATTTAATCAGTAAACTACATGTCGGAGACATATATATATATATATAACGTCTAAAAACAGCGACAAACTTGGAAATCTTATTTAATCCTCAGGATAAGCATGTAAATATGCTTATACAGGTCTTGAAAAATAAATTATATGTGTCTGAAGTCAAAGCCCAACTGAGTTAAAGTCTTAGGATGTGATATTATCGAGAACATCTTTCCACTGAGGAATTTGACCACTACAATTTGAGTGACACGCAACACTTCATTTGAATTTCACTGTTGCATATACGGCCCTATTTCGATGAATTTACATCTCGTCAGTGCAACTGGGATCTAAAAATTGGAAAACCGCTGCCGAAAATACCACTTCCCCGGAAGGGTGTACAAGACTGCAGATTGGCTGGTAAATTTCCTCTCCCTACCCATTTATCCCCGTGATTGATGGATCTCGCTGGAGCAGACGGGAGGAAAAAAAAAATCCAAAGTTCCATATTAAATGTCCACTCTACTCTACTCTACTCTATGAAATGAAATGAAATNCCTTCAAGTGGTTTAAGAGGAGTTGCGCTTACGAGGTAACCCATAAATAGGGAATCAACGAAAAGTCAAAGTCGGATTATCTCCCCTTCCTGGTTTCGAACAATAATTATATTACTTCATGCACATCTCCATATAGTGTCCTTCCTTTGTGTAAAGTTTCATCAAAATCCTTCAAGTGGTTTAAGAGGAGTTGCGCTTATGAGAAGTGTGGACAGACGGACAGACGGACGGACAGACAGACGGACGGACAGACGGACAGACAGACAGGGTGATTCCTATATACCCCCCCAAACTTTGTTTGCGGGGGGTATAAATATGAAAGTCATATCACTTTAAATTCAAAAGAAATATACCATGTTTTTCAGACAAACAGATAGACAGACACATCAAAACTATATGTCCCAAATTTTGGATTAACAGGGGCAAAATGAAAGAAAATGTGTCCATGGGACATGGATGCCTTGTCCAAGTATTTTATTCAGCAAACAGGAGGCATTTTTGCCGTAAGTTTTCTATTATATATATAATATTATATATATAACAGTCTATAGTAGGAACCCAACGAGGTAAGAATTTGAGAAATGAATATCAAGATTGCCTTCCCACCGAGGGATTTGGCTGTTCTTCAAATGCACAGATATTACAGACAGACTACACTGCTCACCATCTCTGTGGGAGACCAAAGGGATATAAAATAGAGTGAACCACAAATTTATTTTGACACGTAAGGTGACACTTAAGTATATTAATTAACAGAAATTTTAACAAGTCTCCGGTGGTCTAGTGGTAGCGTATCAGACTTTGAACCCTAACAACCTTGACAGAAGGGGTTCGATCACAATGGAATCAACAAAAATTAATTATTTGATATCAGACTTTGGATTTGGATTGATAAAAAAGATAGAAAAATACATCACAGACAGATGATTCAAGCCAAAATGATTAATTTAGGGCCGTATATGCAACAGTGAAATTCAAATGAAGTGTTGCGTGTCACTCAAATTGTAGTGGTCAAATTCCTCAGTGGAAAGATGTTCTCGATAATATCACATCCTAAGACTTTAACTCAGTTGGGCTTTGACTTCAGACGCATATATATATATATATATATACACTTCAGACGCATATATATACAGTAGAACTTCGATGGCTCAAACTGCAATAACTCGAACACCATGGATGCCTCGAACCTTTTTTGTTGTCCCTTTGAACAAGTTTAAACATAGTTAGACCTCGATATTTCGAACACCCCTCTGGCTCAAACTGTTTTCAACAGTCCCTTTGGTGTTCGAGCCATTGAAGTTCCACTGTATAAACTTCAAAATGAACAAAGTAAATAGCACATAAAATCACAGTTGATGTTTCGAGACCTAACTGGCTCTTCATCAAAACACAAAAATAGAAAAAAAAACAATCAAACAAAACCTATTTACAAAGACTAAACTACAAATGTTTATACAAAGTGTCGAGAGCTACATGTTGGATGCTGTTGTTTACAGATGTAACATGAGAAGGGAAAAAACCTTTTTTTTTTGTCAGTATGCATACATGGATTCTATTTATAACAATACTGTAACAAAATTGTGTTAAAGGCCCAACGAGCAAAACCAGAACAAGTTAATCAGTTTAAAAAAGTAAGGAAAAAATGGGTAGGGGCAGGATTTTTCGCAAAACTTATATTTTAAAAAATTATATTGGAAAAAATATCAAACCATAACTAAATACAAGAGCCGAGAAATCTTTGACATATGGTCAAACATAAAGCAAAGTAACAATAAGTGTTCACTTACCAATGGAATGTCACCATCTTCAATAGCCTTGTATAATAATGCTAACTGTCGCTCTTCCATCTGATCTAGAGATTCTACCACTGGTGTAGAAGGTAGTGATACAGACTCAGTACGGGACTTATTCCTGTTGTCGGGAGGGATCAGTTTTACAAATGTGTAGTCTAAATTTGACTGCAAAAAATACAACATTTATGCACATAAATGCATTTACATATACACATCCTTTGTGTTAAATATATTCCCAAATCAAACATTTATTTCTAGAGTCTTTTCCAGGATAAAAAGTACATGTTGCACAAAAAATACATTAACCTTCTTTGACCTTAAACTAATTTGTTTGGAATAAATATAGCCAAAAATGTCCATTGAGCATGAAGTAGACATTGCAGTAAAATTACGGAAAAACAAATACAGAAATATAAGAATTTTTTCACTGATAATCTAAAATATCATCTGTTTGTTTCTTCATTGGAACAAATTAAAGATACGGGTAATATAGAATCTTTTCTTATTTACCACTGTAATGAGTCTTGGTAATGGTAATATAGAATCTTTTTCTTATTTACCACTGTAATGAGTCTTGGTAACGGTAATATAGAATCTTTTTCTTATTTACCACTGTAATGAGTCTTGGTAACGGTAATATAGAATCTTTTTCTTATTTACCACTATAATGAGTCTTGGTAACGGTAATATAAAATCTTTTTCTTACATGTATTTACCACTGTAATGAGTTTTGGTAACGGTAATATAGAATCTTTTTCTTATTTACCACTGTAATGAGTCTTGGTAACGGTAATATAGAATCTGTTCTTATTTACCACTGTAATGAGTCTTGATAACGGTAATATAGAATCTGTTCTTATTTACCACATGAGTCTTGGTAACGGTAATATAGAATCTGTTCTTATTTACCACTGTAATGAGTCTTGGTAACGGTAATATAGAATCTTTTCTTATTTACCACTATAATGAGTCTTGGTTAAAACAGACAACAAGAAGTATCAAAACAAAACTATCATACTGTATATTTATAGAAATATGAGGCAAAATTTTGATTTTTCATATTTAATCTAAATATGGTATAGACTTGTCAAAACTGTGTGATATGACTTTTGTTACTGTTTCCAGTTCAATGAAGATGGTATGAAGACAAGTGTTTGATAAATAGCAAGTATTGTAAGGATGTTTTACTGTAATATGGAATCTTTAATGACTTTTATTATCTTTTTAAGGTATTCTAAACTGTGCCTCTTTCTAAGATATACATGTATCTGTAATAATCAAACTGAATTTATCTATCATTTTAAATATGTAAATCTACTCACTTGTGAATATGATTTAGTTAATATAATTTTTGGTTGATTGGCAAAGTCATTAAAAATCTGAACAACATTTTTATTTTGAGCAAGACTTAAAGGTGTCTGTTTCTTTCTGTTCCTTATATAAACCTCTGCACCATTCTCCAGTAAAGTATTCACTATTATTCCTGTAATAAAATGAGATAAATGTCACATACTGGATATCATTTTGAAAATCAAGTAAAAACTGCAAAAAGTCAGTCAACAGGAAGTGGTAGTAGTCTGATATGACTTAAACTGGAAAGCTCAGTGTAACACCTCATAATGACGCAAGGAAAAATGAAACAAAAATCATGTGTAATGGATTCACAGAATGATAGAAATGCACCAAAAGGGTAATAGAGAGCAGTACAACATTATTACCAAAAAGAGAAGGGCAGTATAATACCCCATACTAAAGCTGCATACTGATTTTCAAATGGCTTTGCTGACGAAAAAGTTTCATCAGGAATAAGAAATCAAAACAAGTGTGGACCCAAATTGATGTCTCGCCAGTCCCTACTTGGTCGCAAAATTGATGTGAAAACTCAAATTGCCTAAATCAGAAAACTCAACATGTTCGATAAACTGTGAAATTAATTAAACTGACAAAAGCAAAACAGCAGAGTGTCATGTATCACCCAAAACCAAACTGTCAAACATCAGTGACCTACCACTGCTAGATACGGAAGAACCAAACATGTTCACTCGACCGTGAAAATGAGGTCAAGGGCTTAAGCGAAATAGCAGGCTGTCATCTTCCATCTAAGACAAACCCACATAACAAATATTATTGACCTTACATTAATAGATCCTAGGAAACTAAACATGATCACTGGACCGTGAAATTAAGGTCATAGACAAAAGCCATATAGCAGACTGTCATGTTCTACCCAAGACCAACATATATACAAAATATCATTGACCTACCACTTATAATTACTGAGAAAATGATCAAATCAGAAAAACTTAACATGCTCACTAGACCATGAAATTGAGATCAAGGACAAAAGCCATATGAAAGACTGCCATGTACTACCCAACACCAATCTACATACCATATATCATTAACCTACCACTCATAGTTACTGAGAAACTAAACTAAGCACAAAAACTTAACTTGTTCATTGGACCCTGAAATTGAGGTCACAGACAAAAGCCATTTAGCAGACTGTCATGTACTTGTCAAGACCAACCTATATAACAAATATCATTGACCTACCACTTATAGTTACTGAGAAAACAAGAGCTGTCGCCGAATGGCAGCCAAATATACCCCCCCGCTCATTGAACCCTGAATCAATATGGTAAGTGCAAAATTAAGTTGGTGTGGACACATTACAGGTGTGGACACAGTACAAGTGTGGACACAATACAAGTATGGACACAATGATATAATCTTCAAGAAAGAACTTTTCACAAGGGTTCCAATGAAAACACTCTGTCTAAATCAGACAAATATAAAATTCACCTTTTTTCAGCCTATTTGATATTTTTACACATCTACATATAGTGTTCTTCCTTTGTCTAAAGTTTCATCTAATTCCTTCAAGTGGAATAAGAGGAGTTGTGCATACAAGGTAACCCATACATTGGGAATCAATGAAAGCTCAAAGTCGAATTATCTCCCCTTCCTGGTTTCTGACAATAATTATATTACTTCATGCACATCTCCATATAGTGTCCTCACGTTGTGTAAAGTTTTATTAAATTCCTTCAAGTGGTTTAAGAGGAGTTGCGCTTACGAGGTTACCCCTTCATGAGGAATCAACGAAAAGTCAAAGTCAAATTATCTCCCCTTCCTGGTTTTGGGCAATAATTATATTCCTTCAAGCACATCTCCATATAGTGTCCTTCCTATGTGTAAAGTTTCATCAAAATCCTTGAAGTTGTTTATGAGGAGTTGTGCTTACGAGGTAACCGATAAATAGGGAATCAACGAAAAGTCAAAGTCGGATTATCTCCCCTTCCTGGTTTGAGACAATAATTATATTCCTTCATGCACATTTCCATATAGTGTACTTCCTTTGTGTAAAGTTTCATCAAATCCTTCAAGTGGTTTAAGAGGAGTTGCACTTACGAGGTAACCCATAAATAGGGAATCAACGAAAAGTCAAAGTCAAATTATCTCCCTCCTGGTTTCTGACAATAATTATATTCCTTCATGCACATCTCCATATAGTGTCCTTCCTTTGTGGAAAGTTTCATCAAAATCCTTCAAGTAGTTTAAGAGGAGTTGCGCTAACGAGAAGTGTGGACAGACGGACAGACAGACGGATGGACAGACAGACAGGGTGATTCCTATATACCCCCCCAAACTTTGTTTGCAGGGGGTATAATGACCTAATCACAAAACCTTAACATGCTCACTAGACCATGAAATTGAGGTCAAGGACAAAAGCCATATGACAGACAGTCATGTACTACCTAAGACCAATCTACATACCATATATCATTGACCTACCACTCATAGTTACTGAGAAACTAAACTAAGCACAAAAACTTAACATGTTCATTGGACCGTGAAATTGAGGTCACAGACAAAAGCCATTTACCAGACTGTCATGTACTTGTCAAGACCAACCTATATACTTAATATCATTGACCTACCACTTACAGTTACTGAGAAAATGACCTAATCACAAAAACTTTACATGCTCACTAGGCCATGAAATTGAGGTCAAGGACAAAAGCCATATGACAGACAGTCATGTACTACCTAAGACCAACCTACATACCATATATCATTGACCTAACACTTTTAGTTACTGAGAAACTAAACTAAGCACAAAAACTTTACATGTTCATTGGACGGTGAAATTGAGGTCACAGACAAAAGCTATATAACAGACTGTCATGTAATACTCAGACCAACCTGTATACCAAATATCATTGTCCTACTACTTATAGTTACTGAGAAAGTGACCTAATAACAAAAAATTAACATGAAAGTTTACGCCATCACCGCCGCCGTCATACTTTGTACGCATATGTCTTGCTTTCCGCGCCTTTCGTCACGGGCGAGACAAAAATGCGGTGATTTTATAAAGCCAAAAGGAAGGCACAGTATAGGACCTCATACTTAAGTTACATTAAATACTAAGTGATTGAGTTATGCAAGTGCAGATAAAAATGCAAAGAAAAGAATGATGAACCACAAGAGATCCTTCAAAGCAAGGGTTTCCAAGATAAAATAATAAACCTGAATTCCTTATTTGGTAAACAGACAGCATGTATCCAGTTTAGCTGGATGTCAAATATGTTGAAATACATTAAATGATGTGACCACAAGTCTTTTTACATACAGAGAGTAATAATTGTTTTTGCACTTACCATATCCCCATTTAGCTGCTAGATGAAGTGGAGTATCTCCCCTTTCATTCTGTGCATTTATATTTAATTTAGCTTTACAAACATCAGAAAATACCAAGCCTTTTACACACTGAAAAAACACAGGAAAATATTCTATAAAGACTTCAAGATGAAGAAAAACAACAAAAATATACATCCTGAGCTATAGTGTTCAGTGTTAATGTGATTTGTTCTGAATTAAATTTGCATTTACAAGATTTTTTTTTCCAGAAAATACAATACAAAAATGTCATAAATAATTTTTTTTGCGAATCAGGTGATTTTTTGTTTGTTTTCCTGATTGCTGATTTGATGCTGATTCTCAATTCATTCAACAGAAGAACAATAGAATCTAACACCAGTGAAAGTAAAAGATCAAGAAATCTTAAATTCCCATTGGCAAAACTACAATATTTCTTTGAAGAGGCTTGCTCAGACATATATTTATATTATGGCATCTTCTAAATACATTTTCTTTCTGTAAAATCTTTTACTAGAATGTGTCTTAACTTCATAAACCTACCATTAATGATTAACTCAGAGGAATTTAGTACATAGCAGGTAAAGATTCTATGATAGCATTAAACAATCTTATGTCACTATAATTGAACAGTTTATTTGTTTACCTTGACAGCAGGATACTATACTTGAAGATGGGAATATACCTCTCTGACTTCTGGTTTACTATACTTTTACTTCTTTTCTTATTTTTTATTTTTTTTTGTGTTATGTTCTAAATAAATTATGAACTTCACCCTAAGGAACTGTTTCCTATAGAATTGTCTGGTGCGAATAGTGCTCTCACTATAACTAGAGCTGTTGCTGAATGGCAACCAATTATGCCCCTGCTTAATGAATCCTGAATTTAAGTGTGTAAGGATACAGTACAAGTATGGACATGATGAAATACCTCCCTTTTTTTCAAGAAAATATACAGTTGAATTATCTCCCTTTCAAAATTTCGATAAGCAATTCCATGTGGTAAGCCCTGAAATCATTTCTATTGGTGGTAGCAAACCTTTCTGTAAAATTTCATCCATTTTTAATTTTCCCAACTTTTTTCTGTTTCCATGGCAATGGAGGCCATTTTGAAAATTCTGAGCCCAAAAAATCATGTCAACCTTCCAGTAAAGTTTCATCCAATTTGAGACACTTTGAATTTTCACACCTTTTTTTCAGTTTCCATGGCAATGACAGCAATTTTGATATTCCAAATGATGTGCATGTGTACATCTACTCATTGTAAATAAGATTGTTTTGAAGTAGTTGGAATTTGCTTGCAAAGTGTCTGAAAAACATCAAAAATTGTGTTTTTTATTGGTACGGACTGACGAACGGACAGACAGACGGACAAATGGATAGACAAGGGTAAAACAATATGCCCCCTGACTTTTAGTGGTGTGGGCATAAAAAATGGTTCCCTCCAGAGAAGTCCATAATCGATTAATATGATGGTGGCTTACATCTTCATGTCCATTATCAACACATAAATGTAATGGTGTATTCCCAATACCATCTGTTAACATCACATCAGCTTTAAAATGCAGCAGTAATAACTATAAATAGAAAGATATTCCATACTAAATATAAACATGTATATGAACTATAAATAGTAACAGATATTTATTAGTAAGTATAACTTCATGTCCATTATCAACACAAAAATGTAATGGTGTATACCCTATACCATCCATTAATATTACATAGCAGTAATAACTACAAATAGAAACAGACATTCCATAGTAAATATAAACATGTATATGAACTATAAATAGTAACAGATACCCCATAATAAATATAAACATGTTTCTCTTATTAATACGTCTAATTAACTGTGTCTCTTTTGATTATGTAAATTCTCGTATCAAAAGGTCAAATTTTAGAGGCCTTGGGCTATTGGGTCCTGGTAATTTGCATCCCTGATTCATTCTTTTAGTTATAATGAATACAAGATTTGACCTACATTCCAACTGACAACACTTTGTTTCGTTTTTTCCAACTTGCATCAGCTTGAAAGTATCAGGATTTTGCATTGTCATCTTAGATTGATTGATTGAATATTGTTTAACGTCTACTGAGCAATATTTCAGCTATATCAAGACGAGAACAAGTTTGTTAATAAATAATCACTTTGGGGTATGAAAAGGGTCATGGGATGGGAAATTCTGACTGCCACTGGAAAAATAGGGTGAAATCGAAAGGGTCAGGAAATTTAGCCTTGTAGCCAATCACCTACGGACCACTCAAAAAAGGTCATCTTAGAACATAACATTAAATAATACAAATATGTCTCACAAATTTATATGCAGCGAAGATAGAGTTATTTGTTGTGCATGTTCAATTGTGTCAAGGGATTATTTCCCATTAAGGACGATATTTTGTACTACATGTATGCTATAATACATGCAGACATTTGCAGCTGAACTTCATCAATCAGTTTAACTCAGATATTTTACCTTCTTTTACCATATTTTACTGCCTATAACCCTATGTGGTGTACAGGTCTAATTGACTATTTGTCCATGTACTTTTAATTGTAGAATCATCATTAGTAAGAAAGTCTCTACCTATAGGCAGTAAAATACGGTAGTAAAAACATTCTGTCTCTTTATTGACCAAAGAAGAACATACATTTGTATAATGACTTACAATAACATTTTGATATCCTTTCTGGCAAGCCAGATGTAATGGAGTGAGACCGAGGTAGTCACTAGCATTTACTATAGCACCATTTTTTATCAACACATCAATAAGGTGAGCCTGACCATGTAGTGCTGCTATGTGGAGAGCTGTAAAAAAAAAGCATCACTGATATAAATAGTACAGGTACATGCAGATACATGGATGTTGAACCTTCTTCAAAAATTTATAGAAAATTTTCAATCTCTATTCAAACTGGTTAAAATGAACTCTAGTTTAGTTTATGTTTGTTTCTTGGCAATACAGTTAAACTAAGTTGGTTAGAACTGCAATAACTTAAACAAGATGGATGTCCCTTTGTTCAAATTTAAACATAAGTGGACTACAATCACTCAAAACACCCCTCTAGCTAAAACGGGAGACGCAGTACAATACCCCATACTGAAGCTCCATGCCAAGTTTCAAGTGGCTATGATGTGTGATTACTGAGAAAAAAATGTTGAAAAAAGGCACAATTGGAAATCAAGTCGGTAAACAGGAAGTAGAGTATCAATATAGCCAGAAAGGGGATATGCAGTAAATTACCCCATACTTAAGCTCCATGCTAAATACCAAGAGGCCGTGATGTGTGGTTGCTGAGAAAAGTTTTAAGCAATGAAGTCCTATTTAGAAAATGAAAGTTAAAACACCTCTAAATCAGTACATCAAAGTGGTACATCAAAAAGGCCAAAAAGGGGGGAGGTCCAGCATAGAACCCCATACTGATGAAAATAACGTGTGATAGACGTACGGATGTAAAGATGGAATGACGAATGGACAGACAGACACACAGAAAGAGGTAAAACAGTATATCCCTCTTTTTCAGAGCAAGCATATAATTATGAAATTTACCTGTATAACCTCTATCATCTCTAGTATAGGCAGTTACCAGGTTCTGGTCTGTTTTGACTTGTGATGTAAGACGTAAACATTTATCACAGCTACATAATGGATGGCACATCAGGGGACTGACATCATCGTGACTAGATTTGGATTTTCTCAACATAGTAACCACTGCCGATTCATCTCCACACTGTACATACTACAAATAAATAACATTGATTATAGATAAAATAGTTTACACAGAGCTGTCAACACAAGAACATAAACTAGATGCTCAGGGACTGAGCATGAATCGCTCACCTGACAAAATGCTTCCTATATAGGCCATGTCTATGCTGATGACCAAAAATGATGTTTTTTTTCCCATAGGGTCTAATGTTAGCCTAATGTTAATCTTATGTTAATCTATGTTCCGTACTGGCAGCCATGTTTTTTGTTGGATCATCATGAAATGAGCATTCTTCCGTAAATGGTGGTTTACAGTGGGAGATGACCCATGTGAGATCGATGCATGTGACCTCATCTCACACTGGTAAATGACCAACCAGACGTGTTGATTTTTGTGATACAAAAATTGTAACCATGACTTAATGTCATAAAACACCTGATGTCACAATGTACAGCGATGGAAACGTTCAACATTCCCAAAATAGCGCTCATCGTGTGAATCGTGTGCGTTCATCGTGTAGATCGATTGCGTTCATCGTGTTAATCGTGTGCGCTCATCGTGTATCGTGTAACGTGTAACGTTCATTGCGTGTATCGTGTAGCGTGCGTTTACTTGTTTCATTTAAATTCCGCATTTTATAGATAGGTTTACCAGTTTTTTGCAAAACACCGTTGTTTATTTAT